>JAJJHQ010008452.1:4138109-4245482 GCA_021223825.1 Drosophila ironensis | reverse complement strand
AACCAAATAAAAAAAAAAAAAAAAAATCAAATTGTAAAAAAAATGGATTTCGGCCCAAAAAATGAATTCTCTAGTGACCCAACTAAAAGGCAACAAATAAAAAAAAATGTTATCAATATCAAATTGTAAAAAAAAAATTATTTTTGGTCCCAAAATCAAAGTCTAGGAACATAAGATTAAGCTACACCACAACCAAAAAAAAAAAAAAATTACGAAAAAAATGTATAAATCAGAACTACCGAGTCTGCCAAAAAACCAAACAGTACTAAATCTCTGATGAAATGCTCATTCGTATTTATATGCTCACTGTATTTCAATGCCTACTTAGGTGCAAAGAATATTAAAAAAAAATGGCGTTTAGCAAATTTGGGTGAGGACCGTGAAACCAGGGCCGAGACTAGTGATGCAGAAAACATCGTTTTGATGGCGATGTTTTCCGATGTTTATGTTAAGCGATGCATCGATGTTTGTTTTAGACAACATCGAGGGCTAAGAACATCAATGTTTAGCGTCGAACTTGCATCACTAACCGTAATTCTTTTTGCTTTTGGTGTGTTATTATTGCAGGCATAGCAGGAAAAGAGGTACATGGTATCTAGTTGTCGAGAAATCTTGACTACAGCGCTCCTACTTGTTTTTTTTTGAGAATACCAATAAAAATACCCTTGGTCTATTTTTGCACCAATTCCATAGTCAGACCAACTTTTTTTGGACAAACTTACGCCCCTTTTTGGACTGCTCAAATGTAAATCCCCCCAACAAATCCCTTCACAATCGAATACAAAATGTCAAGCCTGCAAGGGGACGTCGCCCAACCTTTCTCGTGTGAAACCTTTCACAATGCCAGCCACAATTTGCTTAACAAAAAACCTTTTGACTTGGGCTTTTTGGGCGTACACCCCGCCCTCGGTTTCGCCGGCCTTTTCGGTCCCCGGAGGCTTTGCTCAATCAATCAAAAGACGCTTGTGACTTTGGTACTCCCCCTTTTGATCCGCCGGCGCTAAATAAGTCGTGTAAACTGGCAAAATATTTGCGGTTCCTGGAAGGAGGAGCCGACGACTCCTTGCCAAAGGACCCGGCCTTCATGATGGCTCTAATGAAGTGTTGAATACTGGTTGCGGCCCTTTTGCCATTGGCCAAAGGCAGCAAATGCGTCGTTGACAGGTCAGCATGTCGAAATTATCCCAAGTCGTCCCATTCCGTTTCCATCAATATCAATTTCGGTTTGTGCCCTAATTTGCCTGTGTTTTGGAAACCCTCGCAGGAGGTTATTACAATTTTTACAATTTTTCTTTTCAATTTCGCTAAAAGGAAACTTTTGCTGACTTGACCGTAAAGGGATTTTTAATTTTAGCCTTTTAGGTGCTTCGTCCTCTCATTTCTTTGTTTTTTTTTTTAATTTCCAAGGGTATACAAGCAGTTATTTAGTAAAATGTTGTTCACCTTTATATTTTATGGCTTTGCAAGCATCCACCACCTTTTTGACATTTGTTTGCCTTCTAATTTAGTCTCAATACCATGCGTCAATATTTCCACACCTCATTTTTGAAAAATAAGCTTCATCACCGTGAGGAGTTTTGACTTTTTAGGGGGAAATCTTTGACAGATTGATGCCACGACTCTCCCCAATCTGTTCACCTGTATCTCCTTCCCTCCAATTTGATTTCTGGCCTGTCGCTCGACACGAAAATGATTTTAAATTTGTTGTTTTTGGCGCTGGTCTTTTGGCGCTCTGTCATTGTCAATTATTTTGGGAGGGTAAGAGGTGGCGTGCTGGCCGTCGAGTATGAAGAGGAAACCGCCTCGGGCTTTGGTTTCCTTGCCCCAGCTCCACCCACCTCCTGGTTCTTAAGCCGCCCCAATGTTCCGCCCCAGTCTCCCTGTGCATTGCGTGTCAGCTCTACTCTGTATGCCTTCCTTTTTTTCCGCGTCATTTTCTGAAATTGGCATTTAGTTGGCGACGAACGGGATTTACACAAGACTCACCCGCGCTCGCATACAGTTAAACGCTCGGAAATTCACACACATTTCCCCACACTGAGGGAAACTTTTTCAGACTATTTTAATTTGTATAAATGATGATCTGGGATAATATTGATAGCTGGAATGATATCGATAACTAGAATAGTATCGATGTATGATCAAATTTGCAGATATTTCATGCACAAACTTTGGGAAATCCCTAAATAATTTATAAATTCGTTTTAGTAAAATCTAGAAATTTACAAATATTCAGTGGGAAGTGCATATTTTTCGTAGTGCCCTGCATATCTGCGGTGCTTGTCTGTCTTGCGATGGTTTAGTTATACAATGGGTGCATTCACCTAAGCGATGTCCCGCTGCGAATGCGGCCACGGCAAAATCCCCGCTTCTTTCTCTGGTAACTTTTCCCATTCCCAAACCCCAAACCCCAGTCCGCAATCCCCAACCCCATCCCATCCCTTTGTGTGCGCTTTCCCCGCCCGTGGCCGTCGCTCAGCATTTGGTTTTTTCTCCAGTCTGCCGCACTTCCCTTTACATGGGCATGTATGTGCCTGGCGTTCGGGGTCTCCTGCGTTGTCTGTGCGAAAAGTGTTGCCAATATCTGTTACTGCATCGCTGCGTTCGTCTGTCTGCCCTGCCCTGCCTTGCACTGCCCTGCCCTGCCCTGCGCTGCCCTGCCTGGGAGTCTCACATTTCGTTTATTAAATGACAGCACGATATCTGCAAATGAAATTTTCCTTCAACGCATTTAGCCGCTGCCGGCGTCGCTGCTACTTCTTCTGCCTGCTGCAATTGCTGGAATTGACAGTCAGACAGATAGATTGACATTTAAGCAACACCCTGCTTCTCCGCCCCTGTCCTGCCGCATTTGGGTGCATCATAAAAGTTTGTGTTCTCGCCGCGGTTTTTTTCAAGTGCCCCAGCACTTACCTCAGGAGTGTTTTGTAGTTTTCGGCTTCCTGGCTTCTCTATTTGATATTTTGTTTAAATTAAATCAGAGCGAGTAGGCAAAGATTCCTGGATTCATATCTCTAAATCAATATTTCCGAAAATTCTTAATTTCATCATCATCACTCGGGGAAGAAGATGGACAAAAGGATTTCGTATCCTTCGCTATTGATTGGTTTGCCTGTTCAGTGACGAACGTAATTCCATTATGAATGAATGCCCTTTCTTCCCTGAAATTATTTATAAAGCCAACAAAATGAAGTGGACAAGCGGATTTGAGCCGCAGACCCACTCTGATGAATTATTAGCCACAATGGCTAAGCGGGTGGAGAGGGGAGCGGTAGGGGAAGGACCAGCAAATGAAAAAACTTGCCCCAAATCTCTGTAGAAATCTTTAGCAAGTCCAATTAGACGTTTGGCAAATGGACACAGCACAACGCAACACAACAGAAGCACAAAGTCCAGCCAAACTAATTGTACAACATGAAGCGGCAAAAAAAAGATGAACAAGTAAGAACAACGTGTCGAGTGTCTCGACTATAAATACCCGGTTCTCAGATTCCATTTGATTTTTGGATCGTTATAATAGGATCAAATTGTGGGCGCAACATATTTTGCCATTTGCGCGGGCGGAAGTTGGTGTAACCAGCTGATTTTGACAACACAAATAGATATTGGCTGTAACAATGTATCATCCGTATTTCGTAGTTTTAGACTTAAAATTGTGAACAGAATTTCGCGGTTTGCGGGGGTACGGGGGGAGGTATCTGTTTTTGAAAATAAACTTGGGCTGAACTGGTATTCCTTGAATCAGAATGTGCAATTCGTTTTTTTCTATCTATTATAGTTTCCAAAATCTAGGCGTTTATACGGACAGACAGAGGGACATGACTTGAGCGGCTCGGCTGCTAATGCTGATCAAGAACATATGTAATTATGGGGCCGGAAAAGCTTTCGTATTATAGTTACACACGTTGGNGGTGGAGAGGGGAGCGGTAGGGGAAGGACCAGCAAATGAAAAAACTTGCCCCAAATCTCTGTAGAAATCTTTAGCAAGTCCAATTAGACGTTTGGCAAATGGACACAGCACAACGCAACACAACAGAAGCACAAAGTCCAGCCAAACTAATTGTACAACATGAAGCGGCAAAAAAAAGATGAACAAGTTAGAACGAGTCGAGTGTCTCGACTATAAATACCCGGTTCTCAGATTCCATCTGATTTTTGGATCGTTATAATAGGATCAAATTGTGAGCGCAGCACATTTTGCCATTTGCGCGGACGGAAGTTGCTGTAACCGGCTGATTTTGACAACACCGATAGATATTGGCTCTAACAATGTAACATCCGTATTTCGTAGTTATAGACTTAAAATTGTGAACCGAATTTCGCGGTTTGCGGGGGTGCGGGGGGAGGTATCTGTTTTTGAAAATAAACTTGGGCTGAACTGGTATTCCTAGAATCAGAATGTGCAATTCGTTTCTCTCTATCTATTATAGTTTCCAAAATCTAGGCGTTTATACGGACAAACGGACAGACAGACAGAGGTACATGACTTGAGCGGCTCGGCTGTTAATGCTGATCAAGAACATATGTAATTATGGGGCCGGAAAAGCTTTCGTATTATAGTTACACACGTTCGTACGAATACAATATACCCTTATTGGTTTTAAGAACCGGGTATAAAAAAAGCAACCAAGAAACGAAAAATATTGCAGCGAAAGTTGGCGAGTTAGTTGTTTGTTCCGCTGGCGTGTTGTTGGCTCCTGCAACAATTGTTGCAAGTCAGTTGGCAGCGCTAATGAAAAACGACAGGATCCCAGGGAGGAGGAGAGCAGGAGGAGGGAATTTAGTTAGCGGAAGAAGGAAACCCCTCCTGGCCGCCATTAAATTTTGCTTAATAAAGTTGCAGCTGCTGCTGTTGCTGCTGGTGGTGTTGGTCGAACGGAAAACCGGGAAAAAATTGCCAAGCATCAGCACTTAATTGTTTGAACAGTCTGAAAGGGGTGGAGACTAAATTAGGGGGTGTCCTTCTCTTTTTTTTTTCGTCCTGCAACATCCTTCCTCCATCTCCATACAGCCAAGAAGAACTTTTCGACAAACCAACACCTGGAGGCAGTTCACCAATCTCTGGAGTCCCTCCTCCTTCAACTTGAGATGCCTTGATGATGTCTTTCCTTACGCTCAAATTGAGTTAATTAAATGGTGGGTGGCAGGGGGCGGGAGATATATTTTCACCGGGCGCATAGAATTAATGAGCATAATGGAAGGAATCTGTGCAAACTTAAATAGAGACGTACGCGTAGAGGAGGCTCTCCGGGTGTTGGGGAGAAAGTTTTCAATTACCCAACATTTATTTTTGTTAAATTCTAATTAATGCAAAACAAAGGCAGCTGAAAACGAAAAGGGGGGCACAGCGAATGCGATACACACACCCACTGCACTTTAGTTCGCTTCTGCTTCGTCAGCTTTTAAATAATTTAAATTTTCCGCACGCATAAATAAATATTGACTTGTGGCGGCCGAGGCAGCGGCAGAGGCAAAGGCAAAGGCAGTGGCAGTGGCAGCGTCTGAGGCTGTGCGGCAAATAAATATGCAAATTCTTTTGACTTTTGTTTTCAATTAACTTTTTTGCAGCTTCCGTTGTTTCCTGTTCCCTTCTGTTTTTCTTTTCTTTTCGATTTTCCGCCGACTTACAATTTTTCTTTGGCAGAGTGACAAAAGATTGTGCCGGTGATTTTTCTTTTGTGGCTGTGAGAAAAATCCTTTTTAGATTTTCAATTTAAAAATTTGCCATCATTTTTCATTGACAAGACCCAATTAGTTTTCCTGTATTATTAAAGCTATACTGTATGTTGAAGTGTGTTACTTGTTTTAAAATATTCCTTCAACAGAAGGCAGTTTGGAAAACTTTGGGTCTGCAAATTAAGCAAATTTGTTACATTTTGTGGCTCGTCTCTCGTCCTTGGCCACCCTCCCGTGTGGTTTATGCTCCCGCTGACATTTTGAGTAGTTTTTAATGGGCTCCATTGAACCCGACAAACTTGTCGACTTTCCTCGCCGTCGGCGGTCCAGCAATGTCCTTTTCCTTTTGGCCAACTGCCGCACACATGTGGCTGCGGTGTCCCCTGGCTTTCCCCTACAACAGCTCATAAAATATTCCGGCTTTAACCACAAAACTTGGCCTATTTCAGCCTTTGGGGAAGCTTGTTTCGGTTTTCTGGGGAAAAGAAAGCGAATTGGAAGAAGTAAAAACATTCATTAAACCATTTACGGGCTCTGCAGGCAACTCCTTGGATTATAATGGCCAGCTTTAAGTCTCTATTTCTTGGCTGTAACTTGGCAGTATGCCTGGGAACCCTTTCAAGTCATTGGCCACTAACTGGGATTTGCAATCCCACCACCGCCCGCTTTTCCTGTGTAATATCCTGAATATTCCGTACAGAAAGGTAGTGAAATGCAATTTTCCACACGACTGGCGGGTTATGAAGATGCCAAACGAAACTTTTCAATAAGCTGCAATTGAGCGAGGGAAAATATAGTAAAGAAAAAAAACTTCCAAGAACCGAGCACAGAAGAGCAACGCCTGGGAAATTTGCATAAATTCCTAGCACATATTGACTTTAAGCCGGCTGTCTTGTGGATCGGGGGGATTATGTCACGGCTTAATTCAATTAGGATAGATTACGCATACGCCACGTGGCCGCCCCTAAAAACGAAGGCCAAAAGGTCAATGCTGCGTCTAAATTTAAGACTTACCGAGTCAACTACCTTTGAGGAGGGAACGAGATCCTCCCGCGTGGCTCGAAACAACAATCCGCAAACAAATCCTTGATTTATGCGCACATCCTTGGGCAGCCAAAGCCAAACATTTATTTCCTTATCCACTTGTGCCAATGTGATTTCGACCCCCATCCTCAAACCCTCGGCTGCTCTCAACTTTGGACTCTGGTCAGCAATCAAGGATAGCAAACGAATGGGGTACAGTGAACTCGGGGTTCACTCCTCGGGGTTCACTCAAGGATATCTTCTTTTAAAAATTGTAAACGAAATAAATTTGAACCAAGCTCAACTGCAGGATTACGACAATGCTATTTGAAACATATTTAATACTTAGACAAAAATATTTAGTTCATAGACAGAATATTAATGTAATTCTCTTAGTGCTGAAAGGATTCAACTTATTTAGGAGCTGCTGCACCTGTTCCTTGGGCAACTCTCGGTTCGTGTGCTGCGTTGATGATGATTTACTGTTGTGTTGCTGCAAGGATTTACCCGTGTACTCGAGCGTGTCTGAGCACAAACACTGCTTGGATCTCTGTGTGCATCCTGCATCCTGTATGCCCTGCGCATCCTTCGGTTCCTGCTCATCCGGCTTGATGCATAACCTTGAATGCGGTTTTGATGTTTGTCTTGCATTCGAGTCTGGCTCTTTCCTTAACCAACTCGACTTTTCTGTTTGATTATTTGTACAAATGGCCAGCTTCCTTCGTCCTTCGTCCTTTGCCTTGCGTCCTGGCAATGCCACTGCCACTGCCATGGCCATTGCCATGCGAAAAGCGGATTGCATTCGTGTTCATAAATTGTGGAAGCAGCAATGGCTGCAATGGCAGCCAAGGAATGCTGCTAAAAAATTGCTGATAAATGATCTTTGCTGCCTCGCGTAGATATTTTCATATTTTCCGTCTCAAGCTCAACGCAAGCTGGCTGCCGGCAGCCGGCAAAAGCCCGGGAAAGTCCTTGGCTAAGGGCAAATCAAGTTCACTGCTGCAGCTGCAGCTGCTTTTCCTGATGCCGCTGCCGCCGCTGCTGCTACTGCTGCTCCTGCTGTCTGCGCTCTTTGCTAATTCCACATAAACACTGTCAAATGGCAATCGTCTGGGCTTCAAGGCAGTCGCTGCCAAAATAGAGTTGCCAACATGGCTGCTTTTCAACTTAGTTCAATTAAGGTGTCTTACAAGCCAAAATTGTATGCCTAAGACAAGGATACCTGCTTAAAAATTACCCTCCAAATTACTTCTTGGCTGCAAGAGCGGTTAATGTTTCAAGTCTTGTTTAACGAGCTTTAATGTAGCATACTTTCCCCAGACAAGTTTGATTTCCCCGCTCTCGGATCCAAGTCACACTTGCACATATGTCCTGCTCGCATCAATCTCGTTGAGCTGTCACCAGTGGACCTTCGAGGCGGCAGTGGCTCGTCGGCCTCCTTAGATGTTGTCTTATTAATGACCCCGCATAATTACCCCGCCGGTTTTTCTCGGCGCCTTTTCTTTTCGCCAGCTGAATTTGTGGACCCTCGGCAGCCGACCAAAGAAAAGGAAAAACTAATTTTCTGCTGCTGACTTCGAATTAACTGAATGAATAAATAGCGAAAGGAAGGAATCCGAGGGATCCGGCGGGCTAAAGCGCATTTCATGGGTACAATCGAAATTTTGGTGACTTTTGCGACCCTTACTGGGAAAAACTTATGGAAAAACTCATGGAAACATTGATTTGCGGTTTAACTGCAATGGGGGCATTTCAATTAAATTTGTTTGTTTTTTATGCAAATGTGTTTTTATGACCGGCGACCCTAAATGGGATATGACCCTGTTGCGAGCACCTGTGACCTGTGCAATTTGGCTAATCCAAATTCCTGGACCAGAATCCACGATTCAGGCACAAAGTAAAAGTAAAAGCATCCATGAATTTCAATTGCTTTGGCGAAGGAAATTCCTATGAATTTTCATCATTTATTTAATGTTCTTGTCGCTGCCAGTGGCGTCCATAAAAATTTGATTGAAATGATTTCAGGCCGAGTCGTCGCCGTCGCCGTCGCCATCGTCATGTCACAAAAGCTCAGATAAAAACATTTACCTTGACTCGGTTGTGTGTGGTTCTTTATATTTATTTTATTCCTGTTTTTTCTTTTATTTTTTTTTGCTTTGATGGAGGGAGTCGCTTTTAATTAAAATCGAGTTTATGTGGCGTCCTCGTTGAGCCAAATTACTTGGCAACGTTTTCTTCCACGCAGCCCGAAAGGCTCAATCAAATGCCTAAGACCCACCAGTTTCGGTTGCCCCTCCCCTCAGTTGCTATTATTTAATTTTTATGCCCGAGCGCTTTTGGCGCCGTCATTTGAGACTTGACAATTTGCCAAGCGAATACACTCGAAACTGAGTCTAGAGAATAGCCATTTAAATGCAAAGATGTATTTCTGAAACATACATGGGCAGCCCTTGGCTCCTTCGGCTCCCAGTGCTCCTAAAAACAAAAAGCTGTGAATGTATCGAACAAAAGGGGATAAGGGTATTAACATGCCCAAGTGCTCGGAATTTGACGGTGAAAAGGGAATGTGTAAAGAGAAGGCCTCAAAAGGGAATCGAAATGTGCACGTCATCCGAAGTTGACGGTGAAAAAAACCTTAACAGAATCCTTATCCCAAAAGTTCTTTTAATGCCTATTTATCTATTGAAAATTACAATTGAAAACTAAGAATTTATTTGTTCTCTGTAGCTCGCTCTGGTAACCATGTTAAGCACTTCCTGGCTATCTATTTAGGCATCAAATTCCTTGGAGCCCTTCCAAATCTCCCTCCAATTGCCCCACTTGCCATCAGGTTGTATCTGTTTAGTTCGGGAGCAGCAACACCAGTCAAAGTCAAGACGATTATGACACATTTACTGGGTGCTGCGGGAAACCGCAGAAAATTCTGTTTTCTTTGGCTTTGTGTTTTTGCTGCGGTTAAGAGGCGATTGTAATTTGATTTGTCTGCCAAGAACTATGCCAACTGCAACTAGAACTTGAACCACATTTGCCCCGAAGGCTTTTCAACTCAATATTTTCCGAATGCTAATTTTGTGGAATTATTTTACCATTTCAGTGCTGAGCAAGGGACAAGGGGAGACCTGTCGCTACCGATTTCTGGGAAAGTACGGCGGCTATTGTTGGCTTGTTAGCCAGGCAACGATCGTCTACGATAAGCTAAAGCCACAGAGCGTCGTTTGCGTTAACTACGTCATAAGGTGAGTCAATCAGATTCAATATTTAATCCATACTAACCGTAGAACGGGTCCCGATAAAGCCGAATTGAGCCACTTTAGCAGGGCCACTTTGAATTGAGCCGGAACAATGCCGGATATTTGCTCATTACATCTGGGAGGGCTTCGCTTTTTTTTATCTTTTAATTAAGCCGTCATCGAGGGGAAGTGAAATTCTCTTTTCCTGCCATTATTAATCGACCGAATTTAATTTCCCTGCCTCTTTCATCCGCCCGAAATATTTGCTGAACTTTGGGCGATTTTTGGGTGAACGGTTTGGTGGGTTGGTTGGAGGTTGGTGGTGCGTGTGCTCGACATTTGCATAAAGAATTCGCTTCTCCGGCTCAGTGGGCGCTTTATGTAAGATTTTCTGGCATCGATTTGGTTTTCTAATCCGTCATTTATTGAATTGTCACAGAAATCGAAAGCGCGGTCGGGCGTTGGCCCAGATTTGTCCCAATTTGATAACAACGCGCCGCAAATTAGCATCCCGCATCCTCGTGGCGTGAAAATTTCAAATCGATTTCCCCCAATTTCCATATTCATAATCCCATCGAAATACGAATGTTTTTCGGAGTCCAGGAACTTTGTTTCGTGTATTTACGTTTTCCCTTTTATTTGCCTTTTCTATAATATAATAATACATTTATTTTTATGATCGTTGCGTGAGTCCACGTGCGGGTCAACAATGAATAATAAATTAACAATAGCGACGCCGGCAGTCTGTCCTGTTCTCACTCTAATGAAGAAGCACCTACCACCCGTCCGCCCACCATCCCTGAATCCTCCCCGCATGTGAAATTTTTTCGTTTTTCAGCTCGACGGGTAAGTACCCCTCACGAATTTGTATTTACTTAATTTAAGCGTGTATGAGCAAATATTTGGGCATTGTTCCGTTTCTCTTGCTATCTTTTTTGTTTCTTTTTTGAATTTCACACTTGCCTGGCTTTGAACCAAAAAAAAAAAGATACCAACAAATGTATAAAAAACGAGGAAATGAGTCTGGTTTTGCATATGGGTAATGGGCGTGCTTAGTTGTTTTACCATCAATGAAAATT
This sequence comes from Drosophila ironensis, assembly GCA_021223825.1. NCBI lineage: Eukaryota > Metazoa > Arthropoda > Insecta > Diptera > Drosophilidae > Drosophila > Drosophila ironensis. The sequence goes on along the minus strand of JAJJHQ010008452.1, from coordinate 4,234,474 downwards.
CGTTTTTAATTGTACAAAGCCTCGTGTCGGTTTTCATATAAATGCGTTAATTCGGTAGCTCAAGGGAATTAGCATCATCGGTACCATCAGGCCCCATTTTTTGCCCTGGGTAAAACGTTACACGGGGGATGCCACAGAGAAAGAAATACCTACTGTAGGTGTTTTTTTATTAATATACATTTTGTGGGAAAGTGTGCGGTACTTTGTTGCAGTGTGCACATGATGACGTGTGCACTGATGCGGTGCAAATGAATGCTGACAATTTGCTTTTAATTCACACAACATGTGATTAGCGTCCCCTTTTTTTGCTTGCACGCCCCTCTTCGCCTCCCTCCCCAGGCATACCCTGTGCAAATACATTATTCTTTTAACTGCGTCAATCAAGCTGATTCAATTGTTCAATTTGTGATTAGCGTCTTTCAAATCCATTGCTTGTAACGCACTGCGAGCAGGAAAATATAAGATAAGTCAGCTGGGAAGAGGGTCCAATAAAAAATTCAAAGGGAAAGTTAAATATTTACAAACATTATTTGCTTTATTATTTGGTTTTTATACCATGTTCCTTAATGTACAATGTTTGTAACACGGAGGGTTTCCAACAATATAAAGAATATAAATGGTCTATATTTACAAAATGGTTGGACCAAGAGATTCAAATCTTTTTGCTTACTGCAAAAAAGTCTAGTATCTAGCCATATCTCAAGTTTTACAAGAATCGGACAATAAATAATAAAGATACGATCAATAAAAATGTTCACAGCCCTTCTCAGGGTCAATGCGCGTGAAAATTAATCATGAAAATAGGTGTGCCGTGTACCTTGTCGGGAATTCTCGACTATAGAGTTTTTACTTGTTCTTTAATTTCTGGTTGGCTTTCTGTTAGAGTATCTGTCGAGTCGTTTATTTACACCACTCATTTGTTTCCATTTTCCACTCGTGTGCATTTAAACAAGTACAAATATATTGGCCTGCTTGCGGTAGTCGCTTTTGTGTTTGCTGCCTTTGTAATTGCCGTTTGCCTAATTGAATAAAAACAATATTACACAAGCACAAAATAGAGAGAGCCGAGTGTGAGTGATAGGCATTGTCACTCTGCCAACTAGAGAATCCGAATCTCTTGCATTCTGTTGATTTTTCCATGTAGTACGAGTTTTTCTCTCTGAATAACTAAATGTGGTTTTACGGGGCATTCAAAGTGTATCTCCAGCTCTGATAAGAATTGTGCCAACTAGAAAAAAGCATGTGACTTAAGCAATGGGTTATAAAAAGCGAATTGTACGTTTGCGAAAAGTATCTACAAGTTAATTAACTGGAAGACAAGCCAATGATCTGTCTAGGAAATCTGCAGTTTATTACGATTTTGTTGAAAACAAACAAATCGCTCTGTTTTCTCACGATTTTCCACACTCTTTCTCTTTATCTCGCCTAATGAGCTTGTCACTCAGTTGGCAAATGGCTCAAGGTCGCTTATCTTGGGAGCACTGCAATCTGTTTCAGATGCGTAATTGTCGCTGCATATTTATAGATTTCTAAATTTCCCCAACAAAATAAAACAAACAAAAAAATTGCCCAAAAAACAAGAAGAGTCGGGAGAAAAACTTGTAAATTTCCCACGCCAATCCAATTAACATTGATTAGTTCATGTTTTTTTTTTAAAGCAAAACGGAGCTTGGCAGAAATTTGCATTTTTATAGCTCTCCTTGCATAATTCCAGCCACGCGTTGCTTTTAATTACCAGAATTTTCCCTCGCACTCTATCGGCCTGGCTTTGTCTGCTGGGTGTTGTTCCTGCCGCTGTTGCTCCGGCTGTTCTCCTTGATTTATCGCACTTGACAGAGCCTTCGGCTGGAATCCTAGTCCCCCCTCTCTGCTTCCGCTGCTGCCTACGGCGCCTTCTCGTTCCTGGTAACGCAAACTTTTTAGCCCTAATGGAATTTACACGAGTTCTTAACACTTTCCCCGAAAGTTTCTCCCTTTTCCCTCGGTTTCCCTTTGGGTTGTATGTCGGGGCTTAGGACGCCATTTTGTGGCCGGGCGACTAAAAATTAAAACAATAAATTAAGGCCCGCAAGGAGGGTGGATGGATGGATAAAAATAATGCCCGGACGAAATGTGCTGCATACTTTGAGGCAATAAAACGGCTTTCATTATGATTGTCCGACCTGCCATAAAATGAACTGGAAATCGTCGGTGGATTACTTTAAACAGAATTAAAGAATGCGCCGCCCCAGCCTCCTGTGTTTCGTTCCATTATTCATGTGACCCTTTTGCCAAAGAAATTCCATTTGCCGGCCGCAGCATAAATATTTCATATACACATGCTCTAATCGGGATTATTGACGGGTCTCTTGTTTGGATATGAAAGGGTTCCCATCTCTCGGACCCTTTATTTGACCAGGTTTTCCTCTCTGCTTGTTTTCTTGGGTTTGATGTTTGCGTGGCTGTAATTTTGATTTTGATTTCTTCCAAGCGATAACTTTGGTCACCTGGCTAATTGAAAAAGTTGGGGCAGTTTCTCCTCTTTTTCCGTTTTTTTCGTGGTTTTCCTGCTTTGACCTTAATTGCCTCGGATCGATTTTCCACTCAATCCGCACCTGCACATCCATTCCAATCCCCAGTTCGATGTCTCCTTGGTGGCAGGACTGGTATTTGGCAGCAACAGCCCGGACAGGCGTTAAATTGCCCCTGAAGCTCAAGAAGAGATTTATGGCCCCGCAATTACCTAAAGGCTGTTACAATGGGTTGCAGATATGGGAATAGGCCCACGAATGGCCAACTATTTCGAGTAGAAGAACGCCACACCGTAAGAAATAAATAAGTTTTTCTCTAACTATTACAGTCTCCTAAATCTAGGCGTTCAGACGGACAAGCGACGGACAGACGGACGGACAAACAGACAGACGGACAGATAGACAACCACTCAGACAGGCAGGCAGACAGACAGACAGGCGGACTGATCAAGAATATATATCTGATCAAGAATATATATACTTTATGGGGTCGTTACATACATTAGTATACCCCTATTGATTTAAAGACCGGGGTATAAAAATGTTGTGCATTGTAATAGCAGTTTCACACGATTTTCTCTCTCTGCAAAACAGGATGAAGAATAACGACGTTCCCACTGTTTATTTCCCCGCCCACCGATAAGCCTTGGTTATCTGGTCACGTAGTGGGCTCCAGTTCGCTGGGTGGTATCCTTATTAAAGCCGCGTTATTAATGTGGCTAAGCGATGAAGTTATTCACTCGCCTTCGATAAACCAGGCTGGTCCAATTTATTATGCTAATGTTTCCTCATGCGCCTAACAATCCAAAAACTTGGCGAGCGGAAATGTTTGTTGACTTCCGCAGGACGTGGGATAAAACTGGACGCACTGACGTCAGGATAATTAACTGCCAATGAGGCAACACTTTAAATGCAAACACTCTCTGGGGGGAAGCTCCGTTTCCACTCCATTCCCCCAAAGGGATAAAAAACATTTTACACACGTGTTAACCCATCAAATTGAAGAGGTAATCGGGACAGGGGCGAGGGTGCGCTGAGTTTTCCAGCATTTCAAGTTGCTGCGCAAGATTTTTCCGACTCGAAGGAATTTAATTTGCGATGGAAGCATGAAAACGAAAACCGGTTGAGGGTATGAGGAGAGCTTGTCGTCTCCTTGGGGGCATTTGTTTGCTTATCACAGAGCCTCGCAGCTGATTCTGTTTTGATGAAGTTGCTCGCTCTTTATCTTTATCTCTGTGACCCCATCAACGTCAACATTGCGTATACGCAACGTGTGCCTCTGCTATTATTTGTATAAATATTTTCGTGATTGCTGCCGCGGATGCTTTTGTGCTGCTACCGCCTGTACTGGTGCTGCTGATGCGCAAACAAAATGACAAATTCATAGTCACAGCTGAGCCCGCTGAAATCAACTTGTTTGCATATTTATTATTTCTACCTTGATGGAAAGCATGGAAATGGGAAGCGTGCTGCTCGCATGATGGCTCTGCCTTATACTTTTCATGTGTGTGTGTGTCTAAAAGGGGGGTAGGGGATCGTTAAATTATGTCCTGTGCACGAGTGGAAATTGCATTTTGATTGGCTTGTTGCTGCCGCAGATAGGACACCATCTTGTGTGCTCTCCCTCATTTATTTCTCTCGTTTGGCTCGCTTTTCTTTTCGTTTTCCCCGGCGAAGAGTTTGGTTTGATTGCACATGAAAACGGTTTTATGCGTGGCATAAAATTTGCGTTGGCTTTTCGGACAAACGAAACGTAAACGTTGTAAATTTGCCAGCATCCAAAATGGATCTTCCCAACTTTATCGGAATGCAAAGACACTGCAAGAAATCGATGAATTTAACCTTGAAAAGTATTTAATGGTGTAAATGGGTTGAGAAATTGATATTTAATATTGTTATCCATCCAGGCTTTTCGCATAATTTATTACTATCCTTTTGGCACTAAAGCGCGCCTGCTTTCATCTAGATTGTAAGCCCTTTTTTGATGGCCTGACATTTTCATCTCCACGAGCAGTTCATAATTTGATTGGAAGCCGCTTTAAGAGCCGGGCCTTAAAAGTTGATGGAGTGCGGCTTGGCATTTAGCCCGCCGGGCAGGGGCGGTGCGGGGAAAAGTGTGGGAAAGTGGTGGATTACCATATTAACATATATCTGCGGCAAAATGCCAAGCCAAGGCAAGGCAAGGCAAGGCAAGGCAGGCAAGGCCTTGTGTGATACGCACAATAAAACCCGATAAATCCGCCCAAAATCACAAAATGTTACCAACTTGAAGACTTTTTCACACGCAAAGAGGTGACTTTTCCGAGTGTTGTTGTTGTTGGTTGTGTGTGAGGGGGGTGAGATTACTTTTTCCTCCACTTTGGCCTTTGTATACGCATTAGAAAGCCTGCTTCCTTCCTCTTTAATGTCGTAGCATTGAAGCTTTCGTGGCCGTGCGTTGCATATTTGAATAAACGTCAATGTAATTGACACTTAACGGTGAAATGCGAATGGGGCGCAAAACAGAAGTGGAGAAGAAGGCGGAGAAAAGAAAGATGAGCCACAATACGAGGGCTCGAGTCCTTCGGGGGGTGCCCCGAACGGAAGTCAAGCAACTGAACGCGTGTGTCTCCTTGGGCTTATTTGTGCGTGTGCTCGCCTACCTGTTTATTTCCGCTACCCACCTGCTCCAGGATATACGAATACGTATACGTCGACGTCCGTCGGCCAGAAAATTGCGTAATTTAGCTCACGAAATGTATTTTCTTTTTCCATAATTTTAAAGTTGGCCACGGCAACACGGCAGGCAGGCAGGCAAGCAGGCAGGCCCATAACCATCAGCATTATTCATGCGGCCCATTTGCCTTTCGACCGGCAGAACCCCAAACCGCTCAATCCTGGTAGAATTTATATATTGTTTGGCCACATTTCCACTTTCTACAGCGAGAAAAATATACCTCAACAAAATGGCAAGGATTGTAAATTTTGGAAACATTTTCAAAGCAATCAAACATGTAGTTCACGTAGGCACTTTCATATTTCACTACTTAATATTGGTGTTTCTAATAAACTTTCTATTTATTCGTTTAATATTTCCCTTGATTTGTTGGTTTTGTGTGCCAAACACTTTTTCTCAGAAAAATATTTTTAGGCCCCCCTTCTAGGGGGTAGGTGCTTATGCCCTCAACCGCAGCTATAAATACACGTGCCGCACAATTTGGTCGACTGAGGGCCTAAACACCTCTCAGGGCCCCTGGCGCCCCCCCTCTAAATGCCACGAGGCCCCCTTGCACGCTTATGATGTGACAATTACCTAGCATACTTTTTTGGGGGGCTGTCCCTGACATTTGTCGGACAATAAAATCTAAGCAAAAGGCAAATCAATTTCACCTCTCCCGCCCATTACAAAATTTATTTGTTTGTTCGCTGGGCTTTTTATGGCTCTTCGATTTAACAGGAGAAACAAGCGAAGCACAAAAAAGCACAGGATAAATAACAATAAAAACAACAACATCAGCGCCATTATCATATGTTTTGTTGTTCTTGCAAATATTTTGCGTCGCATTTGTGCCTGGCTTTTCTTTCGTGATTTTTTTGTGTATTACAGAAGCCCGTCGAAAGGTTCTCGGTTTTCCTCACTTTTCCCAAAAAAAAAGAAAAACATTGAGCATTGGGCTCTCCTTCGCTCTTTGGTTCGTTGACTGGTGAAAGCGAAAGTTTTGCTCATTTTCCATGCCATTGCACGAGCCTAAATGAGTGCGCGCTCTCTCGCCAGCACTTTTCTCCCCGGAGGATTACATAACGCTGGCGAAAGTGAAAGTGAAAGCCGAGCGGAGTAGCAGAGGAAAAAAATTCGAGTTCAAGGTCCCTCGTAGGCCGCATGCTCAAGAGAATTTTTAACGAGCAAAGAGCACTTCCAACGGACGAGAGAGGCCTCGCTACTCTTTTAGCCCGCCAATGAGCCTAAAAGTAGGCTGTCATTTGAGTGGAATTAAGGCAAATTTACGCCATCCCAGTGCTCCTGTTTCTCCCTTCTCTGCCTGTATCCTGGGGCATGGGTAACAAGTTCCTGCTTGCACCAAAAAAGCCAGAAATCAGCTGAGCGCCTGATTTTAAAAGGTGTGAGCCTTTTTTTGGGGCCCAGAGATGGGGCGGCACGTGTATTGTTATTCGAAGAGCGATTGCAGGTAGCCCTGCTATCTGCTAAATTGTCTCCAGTTGCTGCTTCTTTGTTGGCACTTAAATTCTTTTATTTTCACAATACAGCCAAGAAAAATTGGGTAGTTACAACAGAAAAGGGAGTGTTGAAAAGCCTGGCCGTTTTCTCATTTAGTTTTACGTTTTGGTGGATATATTGAATTCTATGTTATTTGAAAGTTTAGCATTTGCATTACAGTTTCTGTAGGAAATCAAAGCTAAGGTCAATTAAATTTGCAAGAAATGTGAAGGAAAATTCATGGGGTGGAAAGAGGAAGGCAGACATCTTATCGCGAACAAACATTTGGCATTGCATAATTTTCGGCCGCCTTCGAGTTCGGGAGACGTAATTCCCGAGCGGGGCGGGAAAAGTTTCCCCTCGTAATTGCAAATTACGCAAGCGGGGGGAACGTATAGAACGGCTCCGAGACAGAGCCAAGTTATCATAATAATTTTATTTATTTTTTTCGTTGCCTTTTTGAGGGCGTCAAAGCGTCGGCCCTGAAAGCAGACGAACTAAAAGCTGGAAGGGCTGGGAAAGTTGGGAAAACACGCCAACTACGCATAAAACTAAGGAACTTGGCTTCAAAGTTGCCACATGCCGCTTGTCGGAGACAATAAACAAGACAAACAGCGACTCGAAAGATAGAGCTTTTTTGGAAATAACTAGGGAAAGGGGTTTGCGGGAGTGGGGAAGAAAACATTTATCGGTCGCCAGAAGTAAACAAGCGAGTGGAAAATGGGGAAAAAATATAATTTAGTTAGCGACAGGAGATATAGTTTTACGGCGTACCAAATAAAATAATATTTGTCATTTTATATTTCTATTTCAATTAGTTTTCCACAGTAATCATATTATTTATGATGTCTGCTTTACATGTTGTGATGCAAGGTTTTTTGCCTTAAGATGATATGTATTTTTGGCCCATTGACAACCCTAGTTAGTTTTCCCTTTCCCCGATGGAAGGTCAGTGCTGTATCTAAATATTTCACTATATCTTTCTCTATTTGGCCTACGTGAGCTGGAGCAATGCCAAGGCCTGAAAATTAACGAGAAAAGATCTTACAGAGAGCTCCGGATGGCAGACATATAAACATACTATACTCCGGGGCGATCTAGCTATTTATATTAATGATAATTTGCCTTGCTCGACATCGGGCGACAAACCGCTTGACTATAATCGGATCAGGGGGAAGCATAAATCTTTGGACTTTTCTAATTTTCTTCCATTAATTCTTGGATTCTTCCTCTTGCTTCACTTGCAACATGTGACCCAATGTGGATGCGGGAGGAGGTGCTTGATGCTGGGGAGGACGGTGTGTGCGATTCCTCCCACACAATTCGCTTTAAATCTAATATTATTTTAATATTGGCTCGCATCTTGTTTTTGTCACCAACCCATTCCACTTTTTTTTCCCATCCTATTTTGCTATATTTCCACTAATTCAATAAAAAGTTGTTTACACAAAGCGGCGGCGGGGTATCGGTGGAATCAAGTGGAATACGCAGTGTGGGGTATATTTTCATTCCGTTGTTATACCCCTTAAAAATCTATAAATGGGGAATGATCAAAAACAAGATTAAAGTTTATAAAAATTCAAATAGATTAAAGGGGTTAAAAGATTGATTTGAAAGCTTGTTTTTTTTATTTTATTTTTGTTTTTGGTATTTTAGTATATTGTTTTTCCCGCGGTATATACCATTCGTCTATTAGCTTTGTGCGATCGCGAGTCACATGAATTTTGTCGCCGTGTGTAGATTGATTCGAATGCTTGGCGCTCTTGTCGATGCCGAAAGCCATTTTCATTTTCATTTTCACTTTCAGTTTCATGCGGCCAGCGTGTGCACATACACAGAAAAAATATGCATACACTTGGGGTTTTTTTTAATAATATAAAATAAACCATAAAACATGATGAAATTAGTGAACAAAAAATACGCTGTTATTTATAGAAGACATGGTAAATACTATTTTTTCAACTGCCATTAATATCTTGCCGATGCGACAATTGTGCCGGAATACTATAAATAATTTTCCGTGCAGCGAGGGCAATTGGGATGGAAATAGAAGTGGGAGGCTTTGAAAACTGCGCGTGGCATGAGAATTTCCAAAATAGCCGAAATAAAAAAAGAAGAATAGAATTCTGGTCACATGCAGAACGATGAAAATGATGGGCGGCCGAATGGGGGCGGGAGGGAGGCCGGGGCACGTGGTTTGGATGCCATGCCACAGAGTCAAATAGAGAAAAACAGTGAAACGGAGAGGCTGGGACGGTCGGTCGGTCCACTCGGGCCCAATACACATGTTCTTGAGTGACTTTTGATGGATGCCACGCCTCTGTTACACATCCTGCAGGACCCTGGCACTCGGTTCCCTTTTCCTTATCTCCTTTTTTTTATTTGTTTTTCTTTTCCTTCCTGTTTTTCTCTGATGTCCAAGTCCAAGTCATTGTCCCTTTTTTTTAGGCCGTTTTCTTCTCTTATCAATTTGCGAGCAAGTTTATTAATTTTCCGGGGCTACCCAAACTAGATTTATATTTGTACCCCGTAATGCCGGAGCATAAATCAGGCTGACAGCTGCGGAATGTGGGATATGAGGAGTTTTTGAAGTTTTTATGGAGTCGCAGTTTGTTTTCTTTGGGTTGGATGCAATTTCATCCAAATTGCTTGGGTTTTTATGGACTCATGCATACAAAATGTCTGGCTTTCCTTAAAAAAATGTATTGTGACTTATAGCAGCTGATTCCCAGCCACACCTGCCCATGTCCACTTCCGATTATGTGCACTTTTGACCATTGCGTGCCATTTGGTCATTATTGGGGGACTTTCTTTTTATTTTGTCCAGACATTGTTTGGACAGCAGACCAAGTTTAATATTAATTCGTGACTGACCACCCCCACACACACACAGAGAGTGGGGAAGAACAACAACGAAAGCTATAGTAAACTAAATAAATCCACCCACCGGGCCGTGAACAGGAAGCCGAGCAATCAATGGCCCAGTCTCCTGACTGGCTAACTAGTTGGTCGAAATGAATAAATGAGTGAATGGCGAATGAAAATGGCTTTCCTTTGATGACTTCGTTTCGTTTCGTTTCGAGGGCAACCCTGCATTGATGGGGCCAATTTCCTACGCTTGGCCAATTCAATTGCGGCATTTTTGGCCTTTTTATTAACGATTCGCACAGTCCATATTGTACTCTAGTGCTCATCAACATTTTCATTTTCATCGTTATCATCATCATCATCATCATTGCCGGCATGCCAACCATCAATCATGCCCCGCCAAATTGTTTAGAATAAATGTTGTTTTAACTTATTATTATTGTTGTTATGTTTGTTTTTGTTGTTGTTGCGTGCTGTCAGCTGTTGCGGTGGCTTGTTATTTTAATTAAGCGTTTCATTATGTCTCTAATTTGTTGAAATTAAACCATGAAGACAAAAAAACGCTCAGAGCACATGACAAACCTTCGCTGGGCTGGAAAGCTTCCGAATCTATGACACAAATTTGTTGTTTTCACATGTATTAGGGGGTCATCCCAACAAATGTACAACCGTTGGGCATCTGGGAAGCACACCCATCGAGTGTCTCAGTTTCCACCTGATTTATAGAACATGGATAAACATTGCGAATAAAAAGCGCGTGGCATGTTTCTATTTTGTCATTTTGTGCGGGCGGCAGTGGGCATGATTTTCGTAACACTAATAGATATTGGATCTATGAATATACTTTCCAATTTTGATGTCTCTAGAGTTAAAATTGTGGACGCCACGGAATTTCGCGGTTAGCGGGAGTACGGGATGTGGTAGCCGTTAAAAAAAAAAACTTGTGCGGAACTTGTATTCCTCAATTTTGACTATGCAAATATTTTTTCTCTATATATTATAGTCTCCAAAATCTAGGCGTTTATTCGGACAGACAGACGGACATTCGTACGCATGCAATATATCCTTGTTCTTTTTAAGAACCGGGTATAAAAATCAACTCAAATTAAACTATTTCTTACATCAGCAAATCTTCGCAAGCTAAAAAATCGCTGATTGTTTTGTTTAAAAATGTTCTGGGTATTTGAGCGTATCAATCTCCAGTTTAGAGTGTTGCCGCCTTGGCTGGCAAACAGATGATAATTGTTTATTTGTGTTCTCACTGCTTCGCACACAACATTCATCATTATCGGCTTGTGTATCTGTATCTCAGCTATAACTCATACTCTTGGCCCCCCCCAGCGGCCGCCCATCTTCTTTCGGTGACTTGCTTTTGGCTTTTGTACCTTTTGTTGGCTTTATTGCTCGGCGCTTGGATAAACACACAAACGCGAACAGATACGCGCGATGGAGATACGGATACACGGGCCAGCAGGATGCGTATGATTTTCTGGCCTCTGTTGGCTGAGCGCACACAAAAAGTGTGATATATAATAGCCCGCTGTCCTCTCCAATTCCAAGCTACAATATTTTTTGCCGTTGTCGAGAGTTGTCAACACTTGAGTGGCATGTTGTTGTCCTTCGTCCTGCTGTTGCTACTGGTGCAAAAAACGTAAGGATAAAATCAAATCCTTGGCTTATCGTAAAGGATAAATCAATATTGGTCGAACAAAGATTTGGCCTTTTGATTTGCTGTTGATTCGGTTGCTCGTAAATCGTGGATTATCCCAACACTGCCACCCACCACCCACCACTAATTTCGCCTCCCCGTTGAAGGTTTCCAATCGATTTGCGTCAGCTTTCCGATAATCTTATCTACACCCAGCAATCCGCAATTAGCTGATGGTCAACTTATGGCCCATTTATGGGGTATTTACTAACCCATTAATGTTGGTTCATTCTATGCTGACAAAAACTGGTTGCCAAAAGTCATGATTGATGAATAGTATTTGCATGAGATTGTTTGTGCGCTGAAATAGTCAACGTAATATATGTAGATATTGCGAAATAGGTTTTACAATTATTTAAGGCAGCGGTAGGTACAGATTTTCAACATATTGGTTCTACATATTTTGTTTGTGTAATTTCACACATTTCCCTTTTCACCAACTTCGCTTGACATGCACATGTCGATTCCCTTTTGTTCGAGACATTCACAGCCTTTTGTTTTTGGGAGCACTAGAAGCCAAAAGAGCTGTGGAGTGCCCACCGCTTATTTAAAGGATGAATATACCTTAAAGCTTTGAGGATCCGTATATTTATATTATCTGGAAAATCATAAGTGAAAACTAAGCACAAAGTTTCCAACATTCAAACACCTGTTTGGCCAAACACTTTTAGCCACAATTTTGTTGATAGATCATTTATCACCGCGATTATCAGACTTCTTGGAATTGGGGAAGAAGTAAAAAACCCGTAAATGAATCAGGAAAAAGGCCTATAAACCGGGAAGAGAACTTCCTCTTTTGCAGTCCCTTTTTCTGCTGTTTTTATTCTGCTTTTTTGGGTTTGTGCAGAAAACTTGATTTTACTGAATGTTGTATTTCCTCAGCACTCTCTCCCCCTGGTTTCGTGCTGCCCTATCATATGTTTCGCGTTCCATGTCTGTGCATTGCCAAATCTTTTTTCGCCGACTTTTTTCGTTTTCGATTTTTGCCACATTTTTGTTGTACTCTCTTGTTGTTTTACGCTTTTTGCAAAGTGCTTGGAGACGCCCGACGACGAAACCAGTTCCACCAGATGCCGGCCGGCACACAAACCCCAGCGAGTGCGGCGAAACAGAGATACAAAGATACAGACAGACGGCGGCACACATTCGGTTCTGCCAGCTCACTTTTTGCACGTTTTTTTTTCTTTTTCTTTTTACTACCCGACTCCACTCGGCGGCTCCGATCACTGTCGGAGCGGGTATCGATCGCCGAAGCTTCGCTCTTTTCTCTTGAGTGGTTTTTCGGGCAGTTTATGCTCAGCTTGGCACGTATGCCCAGCGATAAAGCGGATCAAATGCGTAGACTAGCCCCAGACCGCGATCCAAAAAAAAAAAAAAAAGCCCGGGGGCATTTCTGCGGAATGCCAAAGCGGTTTGCACCTGCTGCCCCAAAAGTATCTATCCACAGTTGCGGTGGAAAAAATAGCACTTGAATCTTGATTTACTTAAAAATTCAAAAAACATTAATGCAATAATTATAGTGACTACTATGAGTATAGTTTTATAATCAATTTACATTGTATATTTTAATTAAATTAAAATAACCAACATTATGTTACAGTTTATAGCTAATACTTGGCATTTCAACTGACAGAATTTATTGAATTTTTAAAGTCAAAGAACTTTTCTTTCCACCTCGACTGTGACAAGTATCTATGTATCCGCTAGATACGACGTGAGTGGCACGGCATCGCCCCTTTCGATTTCATGAGCTCCACTGCCTATTGAGCATGTTTCGCAAATTGTTGGCAGAATTACGTGGCAACAACAAAGCGCTGCAACTGCCGCCGGAACTTATGAAATAATTCTCCAGATGCTTGGCGTGTCAAAGGTGGGGCAATCCGGGGGATAGCCATCCGAGCGATTTGCAACTGCGCAAAATGATTTACTCACTCGTGTCTAGACCCGATGTTCTCGATATGGAAATGGACACGGGCATGTATTTGGTTTCGGGATCTGGTGCAATGTGGGCAGACCTGAACGAGTATCTCATGAGTTCATGACTCATCTACTATATAGTATTCTGTGTTATTACAATGCCATTTTGGTCATACATTTATTGCATAATCATAGGGTTGTAAAAACTAAACTTTATGTGTTCATTTCAGACACGAAAGTTGACTATTATCGGAGTTTACTTCATAAATTCATTGGCAACCTTATATCGAGAAACTTTTATATCTAGTGATGATTGCCAGTTTTTTCACGACCTCGTTTTTATTGATGCGAATGAATCAATAAGAAGTTTTTGTTTTGGGCGTTTAAAATTCGCATAAATGCAACCATAGTTTTCGTACTTGGCAACCAGACTACTCAAACATCCACGCGTCAACGCAATTTGTAGAACCAAAGTGTGATGGAGTGGCTATATTTTGCCTAGGAATTCCCTCAAAGATAAGCCGCCCGCCCGACTGCTCTGCTTCGGTTATTTGCTGCCCAATCCCTATGTCATCGTCTTGAGTCATGGAAATGGGTTGGGTTGGTTTGCGCTGGGAGGGCAACTTTTGGGGGCTTGTCATTTCTCCAGGGTGACGAGCTAGCAAGCATGATGTAGCACTTTGCGATCTGACAATCGAATTGCATGCCATACAAAATGTGTATAGACCGGTTTATCTCGACGCCCTGCAATCATCGCAACTGATTTATTTGGGTCATATATTGCCGTGGAGTTCCTTGCTCCTCCTCCTCCTTCTCCTCCGGATGGAGGGGCATGCCTCTCCGTGTGATTGAAGTCCGACAGTTGATTTGTATTGTGGCCAAGTGAATTGCAGAACATTTCAGCTTTCAGTCTGCGGTGACCAACCAGTCTGCATTTACATTTGCTCAGATACCAAAAATCCCCAAGGGATGCAGCCGCCGCATACGCATCCGAAAATAAACTCAAAAGGGGTGAAAATTCCTTTCCAGCTGGAGATGTCTTCGTCGTCGACGTCGCCGTCGTCCGTCCGGTTTTTCTTTTCGCTTTTTCCTCCTCGGCACACTTTGAGTTTATTTTTAAAACAATTTCCACCGCTTCTGTTGGCCGCTTTGTTTGCTTTGGACCCGCGTTTATGGCTCGCGAAATATTCCCATAAAAGATGCGGGAAATGCCGCCGACTGACAAGGTGATAACTGCTCGATCTTGTCCAGTAGTCGTCAATATAAATAATAATCGATTCATCAAAGAGTCGCTAATGGATTGAATGGGCATTGGAAGGCAGGCAGTCCGACAGCATTCCAATTAGCCGGGGAAAATTAATTACCTCATCAAATTGGTAATACTTGCAGCCCAGAAAGTTGGTCATATATTTCAATTATAGTATACCTTGGGTTAATCTTTGGCATTCCAGCACATTTATTTATCTTGACTGCACATCCCAGATGCGAAAATTTTTGAGAATTTCACATTAAGCAATGTGCAATATTTTGTAGCTTTTCGTTCATCTGGCGGCTTTTTTCTGCCGCAAATATATAGTATTTGCTGTTGACTTGGATATGGGGGGGAGAGATGTTTGCTCCGAATATAATTTGAATTTATTTTTGTGTCGTCGCCGCCAGCCACGGCAACGGAATAAACATTTGGAATTTATTTTCCCTCGCTCGACTTTAATTCTGTGTTTGCCGTGTTCTTTTCTCGCCCCCAACTTTCCCTGGGCTTTTGTTTGCTCTGGTTTGGGATTCCTGACACTTTTAGTGAAATGCCATGGGGTTTTTTATCCCCCGCACTATATATTTTAAGTGAGCGGCTCACGAGATTTCATCAGTGAGTGGTGTAAATTTGATGCACTCGAAGGCGGGAAGAGGCTTCGAGTACGTATACCTGAAAGGTTTATTACGTTTTCAAGGCAATCGTTAAATTTCGTAAATGCTGCTCTCGTGTTCGTGTTCTGTTCCTCTCCCTTTTATTCCTCCTCCTGCTCTCTGGCTTTCCTGTTTCGCTTTCGTCCTGGCAGGCCTATTATTTATCCTTCTCTCGCTGGAGCTTCCGAGCGTGTTCGTGTGTCCTTTTTTATGCCCCTCACGCAATGGGCTTAGTTTTATGGCGAAATTAGCGAATGTTGACTCGGCCAATGCCGGGCAAATATGAATTTTTGTGAAATAAAGACAGTCAGGGCTAATGTTCGATATTCGAGGGATTTTCGGGCAATTCCAAACGAAACTATAAAACTTTTCTTAAAGAGTTTTAGTAGTAACCTTGATCTCTGGTAAATTCTTGGGAAATACAACGAAAAATTTGAAGTTTCGCTTTAACTAAATGTTAATTCAGGATTTATGATAAATTTTGGGATTCTTTTGTGAAAGCTTTCCCCGTTTTAAAGCATATCCCTTGGATCTTTCGTGGAATCCCGACTGTACGGGAAATTGGAAAAGCCATAAGCTCTTGTTTCGTCTGATAAACATGAATATTTCTCGTATTGCTGAGTTATTTTTTATGACTTTTTTGTGGGATGTTCAGAGGGTGGGCGTGTGGGGGCAGGAGTTCCCTCATCGATTTCCGTTTTAACCATTTATGACTTTTTTTTGTTGTTGTGTATTATTGCCCCGGAATGTCGGGCATACTCGCAGGCGCCGTGTGACGCAATGCGAAACGTCAGGAATACCTGGACATTGGTTATTGGTTATGGGTCTTGTAATCACCGCTATCTCGGCTATCAGCTGATATGCCCGATTATGGCCGCTTAGGTATTCCACTCAAAATTATAGAGCTCTTCCGGCTGGGAGACATCTCGAGAGAGAGAGAGTGAGAGCGGGCGGGTTGAGGGGTCCCGTCTAATGCTGCTCAGCTGATTTGTTTGGCATAAAAACAATAATAAATCGCCCGAGCTGTTTCGCTCGCAAAGCGCTCAAAGTTCGCCTGGGGGAGGGAGGCGGCTCAGGGCGCCGGCGTCGTTCTGCGCTCTTGAGCTTTTTTGGGGGGCCTGCGTCGCTGCTGCCACGTTCGTTTCGCGGCGAGTCGAGTCCGAGGCGCTTTTGTATCTTGCCTGCGCTGGCGTTCCACTCATTCGTCTCTCAGTCAGCGCAGCGCTCGCTTCACTTTTCCGTGCACTGCTCCCAGAAAATCGAAAAAACAGCAGCCGCCGCAGCAGCAGTAGCAGCAGCAAACAAATCCCCAAAAACTCTCAGGCTGTATGAAAAAATAACAGCTACAAGAACAAAAAACAAGAACAATCGCAGTGCCGAAAAGGAAGGCAGAGAGGCAGCAGCACTGGAGTGGCAAAAACTATTAACTAAAAACCCTATCTCGCCGCCGCCGCCGCCTTTCCCGATCCGATCGCCGCGTCGTGCTTAAAAACAATCGCCGATTGACGTTTTGTTTTACTGCGCCAGCTGCCGTCGAGTCGAGCCGAAGTCGTGGCCGTAAAAACGCAAAACTTTCGCAAACAATAAAAAAAAGCAAAAAAATAAATTTAAAAAAAAACTGAAACAATTAACTGAAATCGAATACGAGATGCAAACCACGCTCTGACGAGGGAACTGTGTAAATTCTATAAAATCATGCTAAAAAAGGTAAAGATCAAGGCAAACCGAAGCCAAAGCATAGAATTCCGTTGAAAAGTAATGAAAACAAAAGTTAATAAATTACATAAAATGTCAAGAGGCGCGAAATGCGTTGAGTTTTTGTATTTTTGTGTGTCGTGAAAAAAAAAGAAAAAAAATGAGAATTATAAATAATGAAATTAAAACAAATGCTGAAAAAAACAAAAGCGAAGAAAAAAAATTGACAAAAATAAATTTTATTATGCGTGGATCCACGCACACGCTTGCAGTGGAATATATAATTCGAAATCACATATAATTGCTATTTTAATCAGCTGCAAGTGTGTGGGTGAGCGATTAACAAAATCAGTCTAAAAAAAAAAAATTGACAAAAAAATGGAAAAAAATGATGAAAGTACAAAAAACACAAAATAGAAGAAATCAACATGCGAAATCATTAGAAAAGTGTGCAAACGTTTGTTACACGCGGCCAGCGAAGCGAAAAGCCAGGCGAATAAAATAATAATATCAACATATTAATGGGTAAATAATAATAAATGATCTTGCGCCCCAAAAATGCAACGAAAGAGGGGAGGCAAAGGCGAGCCAAAGAAGAGTCCAAGTTTTACACAACACTCGGTCCTAACCTGCAAAGCTGCGGCTGCTGCGCTGCAACTGCAACTGCGACGCCAGCGGCTGCAGCAACGGCAACGGCAACTGCAAGTGCAGCAAATGCGTTGTCCAAAAACGAAAGAAATCCTCGCGCTCTTCGCCCACCCACCAGCTTCTCTCTTATACGTGAGCGCTGCGGCATTTGTTTATGCCCGAGAAGAAGTAGGGAGTGCGTGTAATTACAATGCCATTCCTCTGGGTTGGCGTCTCTTTTTTTTGTTCGCCTAGTGCATATTCGATTACACAACTCTCAATTCTCCGCTCGCTCTTTTGATCTTCAGCCCCAATTCACATCCTCCCCCGCCCCGTCCCCGTCCCCATCGTCGTCACACGGTTTTTTGTTCATTCAATTTAGTGCTCACAGTTGAAAGCAATTACTGCTTTTTTAGGGGCTCTGCCAAAGGGGTGTACGAGGGGGGCGTCCAAGGGGGTTGGCTCTGCAATTGAAAAGGCAGAGGAACACACACACAAAAAAAGAATAATAATAAAAGGGGGAGCACAGCCTCTTTCTGCTCTTGCTTTTGGGCATGTTTGTTGTCGTCCGCTTGTTTTGTTCTTCTCTCTTTTTATGGTTGCTGATTTTTCGCCACTCTTCCCTCTCGACGCAATTTGTTACACAATAAGAAATAAATGGGCAATTGCAAAATAAAAGTCTGCAATTTATCGGACTTCTAGGCAAAATCGTAACTCAACTTTTAATTGTTTAGTTTCGCCGCTGGCAATTAATTTGTCAATTTGCAAAATTAACCGAGTAGGGGGTTGAGGGGGGCCTACTCCGTACTATATATAGTATCTGTGAGGGGCGCGGCCGGCACATCAGGCGATCGTCGCTGCATTGCTGACTTTGCAAAAAAGTGCGACTCAATCTCGAGGCCTAGTACTTCACTAGTCGTGCACTCACTTCAAAAATCCACCATACTCGTATATATGCCACTTGTTCCCCTTGAGTTGCACACACAGTTCAAGAGTCGAAGAGAAAGATCGCGAGTGCAGTTTGTCTATCTCGTTTTGTCTCTTATCAGTTCGCTTCTCGAACATTTCAGTGCTGCACTCAAAGTATCTGTTTTTACATGCAGTTACAGCGGTGGACGCAGAAATAGGCTCCCAGCGCCCACGTTCAGCACCCCACAAAGTTCTTCCTCAAGTTTGAGATACAATCTCCTTGTAACCTGCAATGCTGGTGTGGAATTATATCTTCAATTTGTATAAATGAGGGTATGAAACTTTCTTGTACTAAAAATATGGGGGTGTGTCTCTCGAAACGCTGGGAAGTTTACTGTTTATCAGCAAACTATCTGACTACTTAACCTTTTATGGTGAAATGCCTGTAAAAATAGGTATTTAAAGTCTAATTCTTTCTGAGGGCATGTCAGGAATACTTTGGATTAAATGATATAAATCGTTGTGATGTAAGTCTCCAAGACAGGTCATGTTTTGGGGGCCTTAAATTAATAATAGAGGCCCGATCACCGTTTCAATTGTCGGTTCTAACCAGTTGCAACTGCCCCGTGGCGGACAGCAACAATTGGCGGTCCCAACAATGCGGATGATGCCATTATTTAGGTGTAGGCTGACACATTCGGATAAGTACTTGGGTATCTTTTGTTGTCCACTCGCCGCTGCCTTCCGGTAGCCAGGTGGGTGTGTTTTCCCATCGTCCTAATCAATCGAGCCCCATTTCATTTACGCAATGACTTAAGAATGACATTGGGGCCGAAAAATGGGCTGGTTCTGTCTGGCGTAGATCTTCAACTCAAGATTGCCGCCTAAGAGGGCACCCTTCACTTCAATGTCGCACATGACCAGGTATAGATATCGGAACTAAAACAGAAACCCCAACCCAAAAGTCTGCCCCCAACTTCTGGAAGCGTGAAATTACTTTTGGCTATTTCACCAGAGGGACGAGCCCCCAAAAATCGTTACGCTCCACTTGTTGTTGTTGTTGCTGCCAGCTTTTTGCGGCGCTTGGACTCTGGAAATTATAAATAATACTTGACTGTTTGTTTTGGCGCTGGTGATATTCCGCCATATCATGTCCAGCACTCAAATTTAGAGTAGCAAATATAGCCGGGCTATCGCACGATGGCGCTTTTATCGCGATCAGTCGCACATCGGGCATTCCACGGGGGTTTCACGGGGGCCCCACGGAGGCTTCACGCGGCCTCCGCTTGATTTTCATCCGCTTCACGCGTGAACAGAGTGGGAGCCGTAAAAAAAAGCGTCCGCAGCCCGTACGGAGACGACGCCTGGAACGCCCGAGGCGCCGGAGGAGACGTTGCCATAGCTGAGGCTGAGTCGGCCGATCGTAGTTTCCAATCTTATCGCCGAACATGGCAATTTCTTTCGAACACCCCAGTTGCCGGGCCCAGCTCTCTCCGGTTTCTATCTCTCCGGATTTTCGGTCTGGGCTCCATCGGATTACTGATTACCCGGCGGCTTATCAATCTGGGTCTGGCACCGCGGTCTGTGGTTCTTGTTATTGGCATTGTTGGACACACCCACCTATTTGCCGTCGTGCTATCTATTGCCAGCAAGGGAAGGCATCGGAACAATAAGAATATTGACGATTTCGTACGGATAATTGATAGCACACCGTCTGCAATGCCACGGGGGAATGGCATTGGGGAAACGTGACTTATCGCGGGAGCGAAAATTTTCCGATGGCAATTGTGAAATGTAGGAAACCGCCCAGAAGTGGTTGCTAATTCGGCATACGAATTTTCGTCGATCACGTTTGACTCGAAAGGTTTTGGACTTTTGCCCGCGCCATAATGTTACACAGAGAAAAGGTATTTCGATAAGGGATTCATACGATCATAAACCATAGTTGGGATCTTTATGATGCAATCGGCAGGGCGATTTGTATATTTTATAATGGGAAACATGGTCAAAATTATGCCTAGGCTATAATCACACTTCCTACTACAATCTATCAATATTTATTTCACTGTGTAGAACAAACGAGTAGAAGGTTCAAAGCATCTAGTAGTACTCAGGAATTTCCGGCTCAATTCGGCTCATTAGGGACCCGTAAAGTTAATTAAGTTTGTCTAATTGGTAACTACTAACCCAGAACAAGTGCCAAACAGTTGAGACTGTTGATTAAACTCTGGCATTTTGAGATACAAAGTCGCGCGTATCGCTTTTCTCGCGGTGGTGTAACAAACGAGTGCAACGCGAATAAGGAAACCCGACAAAAATCGATCCCCCCCATTAAAATGCCTTACGAATCGCGTTTTGTGATTAATTTTGCAGTAATCTTGAGAATAAACATGAGATTTACTCACTCGCTCAACAAACGGCGGCAAGTGAGCAACAAAACGAACATCCAGAAGCAGCTGAAACCGAGGATTGCAACCAGTCAGAGGAATCAAAACCGCAGCCGGAGCTTAAAGTCAAGGAGTTCGTTGAAACAGCAGCTTCTCGAATAGAAATCGAAGAGAAGCCCGAGGCCATCGAGAGCAAGGACATACAAGAGTCCACGGAGAAACCGAAAGCTGCTGAAAACAAACCCCAAGCAACTCCAATTGCTGCCACTGCAACTGCAACTAACCCACCAGCAACTGCAACTGCAACTGCAACATCACCGCCGACGGCCATAGCCACATCGTTGACCGCTCAGCTAAGACAGATTGCCGAGAGCAACTCCTTCAAGATCCTGCAGAATCATACGCCAGGACCGCGCACCATTACCGCCCAGCTGCTCAGCGGCAACACCGGAAACATCAACGGCAGCAGCAACAGCGGCCTGCGCATCGAAAATAAGCGTCCCAAGTCGGTGACCGCTTCGGTGTTTCGCACCACTCCCGTTCCGCCTTTGAGCGCGCCCCCAATCCCACAGATACCGGCGAGTCTCGGTGTCAATCAAAAGAAATCACCGATCGTGGTGGAGCCGACGCTGCCGCCCACAACCACAGCCACGGCAGCGATTCTATCGTCCAGCAATCAGCAACTGCAGAGCTCGCACCAATTGCAGAATCCCCCTCAAGATATGAATAAGGGATTGTGTTCGCTCTTCACCGACGATGGACGAGGCCTGACAAGTAAGTAAACCTTTTTTCTACAATATCCCTTAATCACTCGATTCGGCCAAAGCTGATAGTTAAAAGTAGTTGGAGTTGGCTTGTTTATTCAACTGATAAGCTGAACAAAAACCAGGAAAGATTCGACAACCACTTGGGGGGTAGTTGTTTGGTTGTTGCTTTTCCTATTGTTTTTTTAGTTGGGTGTGAAGTGCATCGGGGGCAGGCCGGCGTTCAAGGCTGCGCTCGACGTATCAACAGCAATGCAGCCCAAAACTTCATACATGCAAATGCATTCTGCTTGTTGGCTTGTTTATAAATTCAATGCAAAAAAAATCAACCAGAAAGTCAACAAAAACATAGGGAACAGCCAGTGACGTTCGCTATTTGATGTGATTTGCCGCATTGTCGTAATTTGATTGGTCAGACGATCTGTCAATCGGATGGTCAGTCGTTCAGTCCGTCGCTTTTGCCTTTGGCTCGCTTATCTGTGGCCGCAATTTGCGCAAATAAAACTATTTATTTGTAAAGACAACAACAGCAAATACCTCCCGGCTCACAGTTCGCGGCAAAGTAAATGATGGGGCCCTTCCACCCCTTCCCCGTTCCCCTCCTGGAAAAACTGCATTTGTAAACAATGTTCAGAGCGCTCGCCTGATAAGTGCATAATATATAGACGTGCCCATGTATTCAGTACCTGTACGGGAGTATCTAGTATATATATTCGAGAGCTATATATGGTGTATTCCCATCCGCACTTAACCGCAAGCCGGTTGCGCCGATGCAATTGCGCGGCAGTTCTTATGTCACATTTGCCGGCATTACGCATACGCAGGGTGTTACATGCCCGCTGGAACCCCTGCGAATTGTTTTATGTGCAGCAAAGATTAGAGTTTCAAGGTGTTCCTAGTGTTTACCTTCTTCAAATTGCCATTTTAAAATCGGGCAGTTAGAGTGCATTTAATAAGTGGCAACAATTTGCCGCATTGCGTATACGCAGGGTGGTACCCAAGGAGATCAATTTATTATTTGTTCCCTAGCCACGACGTCTTCGATTGTTTTTTGCTTGCTCTTCGAGTATTGGGACATTTCGAATAAGCCACAAAAGTTCTCCGTCGTTTTTTATTTGTGTTTTTTGAGGGTTCCGCGCCGCTTGGTGACAAAAACAGAAATATGAATATTAACTTGAGCCAATTAATATGCTAAGTGATGTGGCTGTCGTCGGGAGGTGCGGGGGCAAAAGTACCCAACAAAAAATGAAATAAAAGAGTAAAAAAGTGAACAGGGCGAAGGAGAGCAGTGTTTAGGGAGAATTTTTTGGCGCGTGTGCCAAGGTCCGGCCATGGATCAAGCGGTGCTGTCTCGCATGTGTCGCCCGCCCCCTTCCAGCAGCGCCCGCCGCCCACTTTAAGCGTTTTTCGATGACACTTTACGCCCCCGGTCGGTCGGTCGCTTGGTTTTTACTTTTGGGGACCTGCAGCCTCTAATCGCTCTCGCTGTCGTTTAGTTTCCTTTTGGCCGCGGCCTCTTGCTGTTGACATTTTGCGCTGCCTGCAAACGCAGATACATTTACAAATACAGATACTTTTCACCAGACAACCGACCCCGCCTTGCGCCTCCCGGCTTCTATATTTATTTTCGTTGCGTGGAACGTAAATAAACAGGGAAACGCCGTGGCTTTATTCCGCTTTATTTTCGTCTCAGCGAATCGGTTTTCTTTATTTGGGCGAGAAGGGATGTGGGATCAAAGAAAAGTTCCATTGCCACAATGATGAGTAGTCACCCGGCGGCCTTTTTATGTAATTGTTCAGGTAGTTTTCCTAACGCAGCTCAAATATTCCATTCGCCAGCTTAATCAGTTGTAACACTCGATCGCTGTCACCGTTCGGCCCGATTCTCAAGGCATTACAGAGATACAGATAGCCGCAATCATGATTCACGGGACTCTGGGGAAAAGGGTTCCGTGCTGCTGCTTCTTGATGGTCAAACAGAGGCAGCCCCGTTGACAAACAATAACAACTGCCTTGCTGTAATTACCCTATGTTGTTATCCGCCCATAATCTATAAAAGCAAATATTTGTAATGATAACAGAAGCAGGAACACTCTTCGGGCCATAAATATCAATTGCTGGGCACTTGGCCGATACATTTATGGTGAATACGGGCGAAGTGCGCCAGAATTATGCTTAGGATCGGTTTGCTGGTGATTTTGGTTACGTTTTTGTTATTGCTAGTGGCCAATTGATCGCATGACGTGCCAACGCACTTCTATCGTGATTAACACGCCGATGACAGCACAATAATCTAGAACACCGATGGGCTGGATGGATGGATGGATGGATGGATTCACGTCTAATCGCCCGGGGTTCAAGTTCACAGCTGATATGACCGGTCCCAGTCCGGACCGGAGTCTGGCATCTGTGTAAATTGTCATATTTTTCGGCTCTTACATAAAGCCCCACGCCCAGGGCCCCCAGAAACCTTGTCAAGTGTCCCATCTTTCTTTTTGGGATGCTTAAGTGCCCGTGTCCGTTCTGCGTCGTTTTTGGTTGTTTACATATTCTGATTTTGATTTGGAACTACGTCACATCCAACGGGCGAGTGAACAGGCCAGAACTCATCACGAGAACTGAGCGTCGTCGCCGTTTTCAATTGCAGATGATGACATAAATTTATTTAAATTGAAGCAGTTTTCGCCGGCCCGCATCTCAAAGATTCCTCGCAGTCACGCGTCTAGCATGAGTTTCATTGTGTGCACTAATGTGGCAACCTGTTTGGTTTTGGTTTGGGGTTTGGGTTCCCTCGGAAACTTTCGAATAAACGCGCCTCAAGTGCACCGAATGTGGCTCAAGTGCAGAGATGCCTTTCACAAGTGCCTCACGAACTCACGACCTCATCAGGATGCACACAGAGAAAACTAGCTTATCTGATAATTATATTAATTACATCTGGCAAGATTTTCCCTTATTTAATTGTCTAATATATGTGTTAGGTTATTGTCTAGAATCTATTCCCTTTTGTCGATTCCCTTTTGTTCGAGACATTCACAGCCTTTTGTTTTTCGGAACCGAAAGAGCTATGAGCTGCCCACCGCTGCTCTAGATACTCGAATTGGTTTCAATGAATTCCTGCAATGTTTTTTGCCTGTGTACCTGGATGACTCGCCGACTTGGTGACTGGATCACTGGGTGATGGTCAAGTTAAGTCACAATGCAGCTGCCGCTTGCGTGTAGGCCCAGTTAGCCAGTTAGCCGGTTAGCCGGTTAGCCGCTAAATGCATTTCCCGGCCTTGCACCTTGGCAAAAACAAAAAAAGCGGACAAACATCACTTTACAAGCATCTCATAAAATGCCCTCGATTCCAATAGATATAGAAAGATAGCCCCCCAAAGGGGCGCCGGTAAATAGGGGTTGTATATGTGCAATACAAGTGCATATGCGTTTGTGTTTGGCGGCATTATCGTGCGCCATAATTTCTGTTGTTTTTTCCGCAAAAGCTTTGGCAACGTTGAGTAGCACTCGAGTGCCATAATTACAAGTCACACTGCCGCGGACAGGGAGGGGTGTTGCTCCGTGGGCTGGGAGGGAGACCTTTTGGCGGCGGCGGCGGCAGCGTGTATTGTTAATTAATTTGTTTGTGTCGAATGCAGCAAGCAGATTGGCGGTGGGGGAGGTACAACCGCGGCAGCTACGAGCCACAAGCTGTGCAAATCCCTTCCACACCGCTAATCTGATCTTTATTGCTGCTGCCATGAAATTGCAATTGCCATATGTTCCCCGAAAAGCACAGAGAAAATTTGCCACAAACTGCGGCCCTGAAAATATACAAGATTTTCTCTTCCTTTGGGTTTTCGATAACCCTTTGATTGGCAACTCCCGATGGCTTATTTCCCAGTGTAATACTGATTTAATGGGTTGTGTGTGGGCAGACGAACACTACTATGTTCCAGGGGATTCTATTCCAGGCTGTTTGTCGGCTTATATGGCCGGCCGTGGCATTCGCTGCAGTTGGGATTTATCCGATTGTATATGGCTCTCTGAATGGGTATATAATGTATATTACAACGTAAGCGTCGCAGCTGAGCCAATGGCAAACAATGCACTCGCATTCACGAACTTTTAGACTTGCATTTTAAATTCTATTTAGCCTGCGGTCGGCCTGCCTGCTGCTCCGTTGCTTTAGTTAGTTTTTCATTTCCATTTTGCAACTTAATAGTCGGCGCACAGAGGCGGTTGGGACCAGTTTTATTAGCATACCATATAGTATAGGCCATAGCCAAGGCATATGGGACCGGGAATGGCTTCCAATGGTGGCTGGGGGGCAAGCCCGGCTCGGATTAGGAATGCCTGAAATGACGCTCGTTCGCCGGGTGAAATCTGCAATGGAATCTAAAAAGATCGCCCCCGGGATCGCGGCCCTGGCTGATAAGCAGCCTTGCACCTGATCTGGGGTGACTGCCTTAGGCCGATCAGATGCACCCTCTGGTTATTCAATTCCGTAAAAATAGCCGGAATATTTTTGTTTGCCTGAATGCCTGGGTGCCGGACTGCCTGACTGCCTGGTTGCCTGGGTGCCTGAATGCCTGGCTGCTTGGCTTGCACTTATTCCGCGTACGTCAATAGCTAGGGAAATGCTGATTATTGAGTCCGGCCAACCGGCCATAAAAATCATGGCTCTGCCCCGCTACCAGAGCGCACGCAATTGGAGCGACTATAATAATAATTTTGGCTTTGGGGAGCGGGGACGAAAACACATAGCACGTTGCGTTCAATTAGTCTCAATTGAGAGCTGTCAATTAGAGGCGACTCCGTCTAGCTGGCGATAATTGAAATTTCGGCACCACGAGCCAAGGGTTTCTCTACAAACATATTTTTTCCATCCAACTTAGAGTTAATTAACAGCAGTCCACATATGACCGAATTGAGAATGGGCACTGTCCAGCACGCAAGTGCAAACTAGGTGAAACTGCCAGCAACTAAATATTCCTCTTTTCTCTATTATCTTGCAGCACTTAAGGTGGAACCCGATGATGTGAGGCACCACCTGACCTCCGGCGGATGCCTGCAGTTGGACGAGATGTCACCGTTCACCGACATGTTCATGGGCCTGATGGGCACCTGCCTGCTGCCCGACGATTTGGACTCGAACACCTGCTCTACGGCGGCCAGTGGCCAGCACTACCAGAGCCCCAACAGCAGCAGCAGCAGCACAAGCTCCAGCAGCAGCAATAGCTATGCCAACAGTCCGCTCAGCCCGCTCACACCGAATCCACCGACGCAAGTGCCCAGCGGCAGCAATGCCAGCCAGCAGCAGCAACAGCAACACAATCAGCCGCAACAGCAGCAGCAGCAGCAGCCGCAGCAACATCACCCCCAGCATCACGACAACAGCAACAGCAGCAGCAACATCGATCCGCTGTTCAACTACCGGGAGGAGTCGAATGACACCAGCTGCTCCCAGCACCTGCACTCGCCCAGCATCACCTCAAAGGTGGGTGTCCACTAAACCCTAGAGATTCTATAATTACAATAGCTAACTTTGGTATTATTTTGCGGCAATTGCAGAGTCCCGAGGACAGCAGCCTGCCCTCGTTGTGCAGCCCCACTTCACTGACCCAGGAGGATGACTTCTCCTTCGTGGACTTTGGCATGCGTGCTCCCTACATCCCGCTGGGCGATGATATGCCGCTGCTCACGGAGGCGGACCTGATGTGGTGTCCGCCAGAGGATCTGCAGGTGGCCAAGGAGGTGGATGCCATGCAGCAGCAATTGCAGCAGTTGCAACAGCAGCACAGCCAGCTCTTTGCCGGCTATCAGCAGCAGCAGCAAGCACAGCAGCAGCAGCAACAACAGCAGTCGGGTGTCGTCCACCAGCAGCAGCATTTCTCCAACTCCCTGTGCTCGTCGCCAGCCTCGACGGTCTCGTCGTTGTCGCCATCGCCGGTGCAACAGCAGCAGCAACAGCAGCAGGGCTCTGTGTTTGCCAGCGATTCGAGCGAACTGGCAGCCTTGCTGTGCGGATCCGGAAATGGAACCCTCTCGATACTGTCAGGAAGCGGCATTTCGGTGGCGGAGGAGTGCAATGAGCGCCAGCAGCAGCAGCAGCAGAATGGAGGTGATTTCCGCAGTTTTCAGCAGTTGCAGCAGGAGTTGCAGTTGCAGGAGGAGCAGCAACAGCAGCAGCAGCAGCAACGTCAACAGCAGCAGCAGCAGTTGCTCAGCCTCAGCATTGAGTGCAAAAAGGAGAAGTACGAGGTGCCCATGGCACCCAGCTTGTGTCATTCCATGGAGGATGCATTTGAGAATGACTACAGCAAGGACTGTAAGTATTTGAGTGGTCCTCTGCCAAAGAATATTGTTGAAATATGAAGGAAAAAGCTGAGAAGAAGTCTAAAAATAGGCGCTCATAAAAATCAAAAGGTTTAAATTGCCATAAAGCATTTTGTTTTATGATTTGGATTAGAAATAAATGTGTTCACAGATCACAAACCACTTGAGAGGTATTAAAGGCATAATAATTGTAATCATTAATTTTCAAATAGTTTCAGGAATAACTCCAACCTCACTTGGAATTTTTAATAGGCATTTTAATTTTGATGGATTTATGAAAGAGTAGATTTATTTACAGCCCTTTGAGGGGTTTTCCCTGCCCCTTCTGGCGCTTAGTTTTCCTTGGAAATCTTCCACAAACATATCCGTCTCCTGCATTTTGAGAGGCCTAATTTTATGGCAGTGGCCAACTAAAAATAGTAAAAGAACTTGCCTTATTATATTTTTTATGATTCGTGCTATGCCAACGCAAACGCACACGCACCCAAAACGCCTACATGTAAAAATAGAGGGAAAACATACGGAAAAATTCCGAATTTTCGTTGCGTGTCGCCGAAGATGTCACTTGGCTTGAGTTTTTTTTCTTGTTTTTGGGTGGGTGAGAACTGCGGGAGAGCTAATTGATGTGGATCCAAGTTTGTGTGTCTCATTTTCCGACGATTCACTCCAGTGGTTTGTAAGCGCTTTTGCGTAATTTTCACACACTGCTCTCTTACCTTTGACACATGTCACCGCACGAGCACGAGCTGGGGCACGGGCGGTGATTGATGCCTGACACCGCAGGAAAATATAGGGGGAAAATCTAAAAAAGCGGTGACAAAAGTCCCTGGCCCTGTCAATTGTATTGACTGCAAGTGCTGCGATATGACAGGCGAAAAAAAAACGCAAAATGAGATGGAGGTTGGAGGATGGAGGATTGGGCACCCGCCGCCCATTGACAGATGTTTAGGCCTTTATGAATTTTCCACTAGTTTTGGCACCCTCAGCTAATCTCTGCTGATTTATGCGGAAAATACGAGGCTGAGGCAGAGGCAGAGGGAGAGGGTAGAGCTGTAGCTACTTTTTTTGCATATATTTTATATGCAAAGATATTGAGACAAAGACTGGCAGAAATACAAATACTTTTAGGTACATATACGCGGCAGATGGGGGAATTCAGAGTGTGCTCAATTATTTATGTGCAAAATGTTTGTAGCCGCCTGCCTGCCTGCCAGCCAGCCAGCAGCAGGCAAAATATTATTGTTTTAAATTAGCACCAATGTCATGGGCAAAGGAATTAATTTTGGCTAGCATTGGATTCAATAAATTCTCAGGCTTAGCCGGCATATTTCAACATACGTCAGGAATGTTTACTTACCTGAAACATGTGTCCCTAACCGCTTTGTGCTCCCTTATTTTAGCCACCAATCTGGACTGCTGGGATCTGTTGCAGATGAACGTGGCCGAGGCTCCCGTGAGTCCTGCAGCCTCGCCTGCCGCCTGCAAGGTGACTACGATTCAGTTGCTCCAGCAGCAGCAACAGTTGCAGCAGCAGCAAAATATCATACTGCACGCCGAGCCACTGATCACGATTCAGAACAGCAAGGGAATGCTGCAGCAAGAGCAGTTGCAGCAGCCAACCCTGAAGATTTTGAACGGGGCCAGCATTGCGCCGGTGACCACCAAGGCCACCATTCGTCTGGTGGAAAGTAAGCCGGCGACACAGCCGCGCTTGGCCAAGGTCAATGTGATTCCCCAACAGCAGCAGCAGCCGCAGCAGCAGCATGGAAACAAAAGGCATCTGAATAGCGCGACAGCTGGCGGCAATCCGGTGGAGTCGAAGCGGTTGAAGAGCGGCGCCATCTGCCTGGATGTGCAGTCGCCGCAGCTCCTGCAGCAGCTGATCGGCAAGGATCCCGTGCAGTTGCAGGCGCAGGCCGGCAAGCGATCCGGAAACGATCGCTGGCAACAAGCGACGGAGAACAAGCAGCAACAGCAGCAGAAGCAGCAGCAGCAACAGCAGCAACAGTCGAACTCTGTGCTGAAGAATCTGCTGGTCAGCGGACGCGATGTAAGTGCCGGTTACTGCATTGTGCCCATGCGGCCCAAGAAGCAGTTGGCCAAGGTCTAGAGGCCATAGATTGGACCGCTAGACTGCTAAACCATACCCGCCCGCCTCTCAATTAGCTACAAAACGGAAGCACCCACAACCGGCTATGATTAACCGACTCCCAAACCCCTCCAAAAAATCAACAGAAACAAAAAGTAAAACCCGGAAAAAAGCAAACCCCAACTGCAAACCCAAGGATTGTTAGGCTTAAGTGCATGGACAAGCCCATTTCTACAATTTGTCTTTGTAAATGGATCGATTTTATATAGAGAACTAAAAAACTACACACACCTACATCAGATAAAATTGTAAAGTAGAAAGCGTAAATTGTAAACTGTAACCAACAGAGCAACAATGCCTCCCGCTGCGAGAGGACTAGTTTTAGTCGATTTTTGTAGTCCCTAGATTATGGATATAGTTTCTAGTAATATTAGTCATATGGCGGATAGCTCTAGTCTAGATGTGTAAGAAGAGCTGCAGTTGCAGTTGCGGCTGCAGCGTGGACTTTAAAAAACAAATTATAAATTTTGTAGACTATTTAAAATAGTGCTAAACGAACCGAACCGAACCGAACCGAATCGACTCACACACACGATACCGATGGACGATCGATCGGGGATCCTTGCAGAGCTGGGGATCCCGCATTCGCGAGGCGTAATCCTAAACATTAAGTTGAGTAGCTTGGCGCGATTTGTTGATTTCGTTTTTAAGTTTTGACCCTAAGCCAGTAAGCTAAGCCAGCCCGTTGTTAAATCTTCTGTTCTGTTGAGCAAAAATTCTGTTGTACATAATCGATCGGTAACGGCGAGAAGAGCTAGTGTTAGTAGTTATAGCCGCGATTGCGATCCAGGGAGGAGGATACGTAAAGGATACGTAAAACAAACAAGTAGCAGAGGCATCACACTGGATCGCAGATGCAGAGTTTAGAGTAAAGATGAGAGAACGATTGCAATAAAATTGTAAACTACAATATATATGTATATTTAAATTCAAATACGGCAACTTTAAGTTTTTTACTGTGATAGCATTTGCTTTTGTTGTTTGAGTTTCCCGCACATCACCATCAGCAGGTTTACTTTCCTTAGCCCCCATTTGCTTTCTGTTAACATGTTCGAGCAATTTGTTAGATGTGTAAGCTTTGACTGACGACGACGGAGAGGAGAGGAAATCGGAGAAGTAGCCGTGCAGGGAAGACAGGAAGACAGGAAGGAAGGAAGTAAGGAAGAAGTTAAGGGTTTAAGACAGGATTCAAAGACAGGATGCGTTTGTTTTTCGGATTTATTTTTGGGCTTTTTGTTGGAGAAAATACAAAGAAATCGTAACTAAAACGTATGTAACTGTAAATTGTCAAAATTTGTGAACGAAAAGTAGCAAAATTGAAAACTGAAATTCGAGCGCTGAAGGTACAAAACAAAAGAAAATCTAAAATAACGAAAGGAGAAAATGCAAATCCCTATAGAAATGGTTAAAACAAAGCGAGGAGGAAGCAACCCTAATATAGACAATTATGCACACTAATTCTAGTGAAAAGTCAAAAACTAAATGGAAAACAACACAACATAGAGAAACTATTAGCAATTAAAGAACAATCCGCGTGTTGAAGGCGTTTTCTCAGGCAACTACCATGCTACAGATACGCACATACACACTTGCATAAGAAAAAAAAAAATATATATACATATAGTTACTTGTATCTAGCCATAGATGATATAGATATAGAGCGTATATAGATCAAACCTCGGGTCGCCACTGAAGCTTTAACCTGGCAGGAGCTTTCGATTCTTATTAGTTCTTTTAATTTAGTTTGTAGTTCCTTTGTTTTGTTTTTTTCCTAGCGTTAACAAAATATATACAAGCTAAACCGACGGAAAAGTACATTTTCCACAAAAAAAAAGCAGAATGAAAAACCAAAAAATACCACCCAATGATGTGTTCTTGTTTTGATTTCCTTATGATTTTCCACGGCTCTGGGCGTCCGCCTGGTGCTTAAATATTTAAAAGGCCTTATTGATTTTTCATCGTGTACTGACCTACATATACTATATGTGGGTAGTGGGCGTTTCGGGGGGGCTTTTGTTTCCCATCTCTCCCGCTCCGTTTACATCCCAAAGAATTTCCCATTGTGTCGCCAGGCTGGCTTGGCAGCTTAATTAACTTTTGCGTACTATGGCGTGTCTGGCGCACATCGATATATACGCATATACTCGTATATATTTATGTATTCGTACACTCGAATTCATAAATATCCAGCTGGTGAATACTATACGTATCGTATATGGCCTTTACCTAAGGCAAACAAATTCACACGCAACTTCCTCCGCCTCAGCCTGCGACGGAATTTAAAATGTCGAGACACCCACTACCATTGACACTACTTTAGTCAGGCCATTGAGTTGGGATTCCGGCCGGGGCCCGCCCACTAATCCCTGCTCCCGAGGAGGAGCCTATCCCACGCCCCCGCTTACGCATTCCTTCCTGATAAGACTCCAAAGGCAGCGCGTGCCGCATTCGAGCTTCCCATTCGTATTGATTTTGCACCTCCCGACGAGAGTCCAGCCCACTGGGCTGGATTTTGGTCTATCCTTTTTGGCCTGCTGCTTTATTTCCTTTTCGGTGCGCACAGCTGACGCTCTTATGCGAGCATTTTCCTCTTTCCCGGCCAACTTCCACTTTCACTCTCGCTCACTTTCCGCAGGCTTTCACTTTCCGCAGACTGGGCCGGCCTCTCTCTTGCCTTTTCCACTCCGTTTCTCTTTTGTCGTGTGGCACGTGTCTCTTATGTACAAAGTTTTCCCGGGTTTGGGCCCGTTTTCGGTTTGGGCTCCCACAGCTCCTCCGGTTTTATGGCCTACACGAGCCACCCACTCTGGACGGACTTTTGCGTCACTGCTGGTGCGGCGTCTCCTTTTATTTGTACTCGTATTTTTTGCCTTTGCCGTACTATTCTGCATTAATGAATCGCCACCCGTCCGCCGTAATTGGCTGCAGCATCTCCACCGGAACCCAATTTGCATTATTCTCGGTCCGACGACACCACGCGACCGACCGACACATGTCTCTCTGTGTGCGAACGTGTTGCCAAATATTTGCTGCCTACTTAGGGGGCTTCCCTGCATCATTTATTTTATTTACTTTTTCCTACGCTTTCCTACTACTCTCACTTGTTTTGAGTTTCTTTTATGTATGTTCCGAGCTGTTTGCCAGGACAAAGGAGCTTCAGATGAACAGGATAGCAAATAGAACAATTCATGGGGGAAATTGGCAGATAGATCATGAGATTCGTAACCGCATCTACCTCGTGTGGCGAAATCGAAGAAACTGAAACTGAAACCGAAACTACCTCCGGATCAGCCATCAAAAGGATATACAAACCTCAACGAAACAAAGGCCAAACAACAAGACAAGAAAACCATAAAAAATATACCAAGGCGCCCATTTAGAAAATTTTACTCTTAGCAAAAACGACAAGCAATCCTGTAGAGTAACTAAAACTAGACAAATAGCTGGCAACCTAGCGTTATATACACAGATCTATTATATATTCCCCTCGATAATCACTGACGACGGGTCAGAGCTCCAGCGATGGGGGCTGACCTGCGAGTATATTTGAATAATTATGAATAGCCCGAAAAGACTGCGAGCCGAAAACTCTGAAAAATTATATACACATAGCGCGGAACTTATATATGTATGAGTATAGATCTAAGCAGGAATGTAAATAGCGAGCGAAGGCAAAAACACCAGACAACCGAAGTAAGCTAGGAGGACGACTCTCAAAGAAACCCAGAAAAAAACAGAAATTAATCGATGTGGCTTTAACTAAACTTAAACTAATAGGAAGAAGAAAAATAAAAATAGGGGAGTAGCCAGTAATCTGCCTAATATATAGCTATGATATCGAGAAAGTATAGTATTAAAGAAACAGCCCCAAGCAAGTCAAATTCAAATCGACTAACGATAACAATAACAATAACGATAACGACTTCATACTCGTATTAGACGATCACACAGATCCCAATCACATTTAGTTTAATTGCATTTTTCGCGTTACGTATGGCAACAAAATAAAAAGGAAATGGAAAGTTGTTAGGGTCAGAAGGAAAGGTTGGGTAGCTTTATCGACATGGAGTGCAAAATCGGGAATCGGCAAATATGTCGAGAACGAGAATCGAACAGAAAGTACATACAATACCACAAATATACCACATATACCTCAGTACATGAATAAGTACGATCATGAGTCCTTTGGGGATGTCTCGCGTATCCCCATCGGCGCTTACTTAACATACATACCTCGTGTATACATATAACATTAACTAAAATATACATACCTAAACATATACCTAACCTAAAGCATATATTAATGCCTATTCCGACTTTTGATAGTTCAATACACCTTAGTGAATGTTGTGTGCGCGACCCCTTGATAACGAGCGTTTTTTACTACCTCCAATTCTTGTTGTGTGTGTCTCTCGCATTTATAGCAAAAAGAATTAACTAACCTAGAGCCCCAACAATTAAACTAAACTAAACTAAAAGAATCTAAACTAAACCCTTATCTAGACTAAACTAAATTAAAAGCTAGCACAAGTCTAGAGCAATTAAATTAAAGTAAAGTAAAAACTAAATGTTGTGTCATTTTTATAGCCTACTAATGTGCGTCCGCAGAAAAACAAACAAATACATTAAACATACATACCTCGGAAAATGCTTCAGTAAAGTAACGAAAATTAAAGTAAATTTAGCGAAATTTTGTGAGTCACCCAATCCCACATACAGAGATTTATTAGCTGTAATTTTCTGGCCAGCAAATGAAGACAGACATGCGAGCATACAGAATATCTAAAATATTTGGCAACATAATACTCACTGAGCAAACACACACACACATACTCCCTTAAAAGACACACGACATATCCGCTTACTATAGCTCTCGATTTAGTCAACTCATCATAACTCAAAAGGATAAATAAAGGATGCGGATGAGGATGAGAAGCCAAGGCGAAGGTGACGAGCACTTTGCGCTCTTGCAATTGATTTGGCGGCTGGCTGATTTTGATTAATGTTCCCTCACAGGCCGAAGAGTCATCCCCCCGAAAAATGTGAAGTTCATTCCGAGCCTACCTCTCACTTTCGACGCCGTTCGTCTTGATTAATTGTGCAGACATTATGCAAAATTATAATATGATTGCTGCGCGAGCAGAGGCGGCAACAGGTTGCATCTACGAATGTAACCTTTGGCCTGGCCCTCGGCCGACTCATTTGTCAAAGCGGCAAAACACTAAATGAAGAGTCATTTTCATGGGGCATTACTTTTATTTGCCATGCCAACAAATCTCTTGAACTTTTCGCCTTGCAGGCCGGTTAATTTGCCGCAATTATTTGTGCTTGTCTGCAGACAAAGCTGCTTATATAACGATGGCTCCCCATCCCCCCGAATTCTAGAATTCTTAAAAACAACACAAAAACCATGAAAAACCAGTAACACAAAAAACACCGTGAATACCTCCAGTCCCACAAAAAACACACCAAACAAAACGAGACAAAGTTTAGTGTAATTTGAAAGCATAGAGCGAAACTAGCCTTGAATTAGACTCGAATCGAATCGATCCGCTAAGTAAGGCAAAAACTAGTGTGTAAACGCCGCAAAGTATGCAATATTATACATATATACACCTATATACATTAATATATATATATATATACAAGATGTCAAGCAACTTATACATATACATGCGAATGTAGTACGATACGATATGTCATATGATATGATATCTGGATTATAAAGTATTTTAATAAACTTTTAATAAATATTTTAGTAAATCCAATAAAAGAATAAAGTCGAACCCCAAAACTGACACCAGGATATATATATAGGTCTAGAGATAAGGATAACGGCGGCGTGCAGCGGCGGGGAAATTGTGTTTTTCTGGAAAAGGAGTCGCCGGAGCCGGGGTGTTTACAACTTTTCCACTCGCTTTTGGTTTTGCGCCGAGTTTTCGATTTATGTGCATACATTGGCCTGGCCCTCGAGCATATTTGTATTGACAGGCCGGCCGAACAGCCAGCCAGCCTGGGAATTGATTAATCTCCATTGTATATATTGTATTTGCCTTGGACTGACTGGCAATTTATTAAAATCTTTTGATTGGAATAAATGATGCTGCCTGCTAATCAAGTTGCCTCCACTTCTGAGGACCGCCAGTCCGGGATCCGACTTCATTATTGTCTTCTTGTCCTGTTTTATTCCCTCCAGGACAGGAGTAGCACTTAAGTATGCCAAGCACAGCCCATATACGTATACTTAGGGGCAACTTTCCCTCTTATCTACGGCGTGTGCCTGAGATTTTCACTTTTCTGGCCAAATTTAAATCTTTCGCTTCGTTTGCCTGACTTTGCCTCTGCCTCGGCTGTTTCTGGTAAATAAATGACAAATTTTCGTCACACACGAGCGCTGTGACGAAATTAAATTCCGCACAAGCTACTCTTACTACCCTCCAAAAAAATATATGCCTGGCGACAATTGCATTACGTATACGCCACATTGTCTTGTGTGTGAGCAAAGTATTCATGTTTATTGCTTATTGATTTTGGGCAAGAGTCTCAACCAGTTTTCAATTTCAATTTCACCTCGTTACGTATCCTTTCGTGCCGCCGGCAATTGCGTTTCGAGTGGCCAAGTAGTCCCCGGAGGATTCGCCACGCAATGGCTTCGAATTTAAAGAAGAAATTGTTGCTGTACGGCACATTTGGTGCCTACTTTGCCTCAATTATTATGCGGTGACAGCAGATTTTTCCTCAGAAACTTGGGTGGCAAAGTTTCGCTTTAATTGCTTTTGTTGTTTCTCTTATTGGACTTGCGTGGGCGTGGCATGTAGCACGGTGAGGCGTCGTTGCGAAATGCGATGCCATAAAAAGGAAAAATCCAATTAGACGGCTTTAAACGGCGGTCCTGCACAGCTCAGCGAAATGCCAAGGAAATCCGCCATAAAGTTAGCAGCAAAGCTGGCAGGACATCAAACGCAAGGAACGCGAAGCGAAACGAAACGGAACGGAACGGAAAAGTCGCAGGTCTGCCAATTATTGTAATGCTTTTCCGGAAGCCTTTGCGTCCGGCGGCGTTGTCTCCCATCTAATAGTTGCGTTTTGCGTGGCAGCAATTGCCTTAAATAATTTATTAGAGCATATTAGGGCAAATAGAAGCAAATGCTCAGAAATGAGCCTGAGACCTTTGGCAGGCCCGAACGTCAGCCTGCCTGCCTGCCACCCAATATATCAAACAATAAACCTATTACACGGCTCCTACACTTGCCATTTCCCTGGATAGCTGGATGGACGAGAAGCAGCAGCTCGAGGAATCGATGTCCTCGGGGGGCACTGCGCGTGCCATCAGAATTTTTCACCATTTTCGTTACGCATACGCCCCCTTGTACATGAAACATGTTTCTGGGTGTTTTCCCAAATGATACTCCCATAACCTGGAGTGGGGGAGTGGGAGTCATACTTCTATATTTCCGCCACAGATCCTATTCCCCTGACTCAGACTTTCACTTTTCCTTTGTTTCTCGTTTTGTTTGCCCATCGCTCAGCTTTCAGCACTTTCGCTTTCAGTCGATAATTTCTGCAATTAGTGCGCTTGCATCAAACGAAGACAAACAAGTGGCCGGGGCGTGCTAGGTTCAATATACTGCACTTGAACCCTTGTCCATTGGTCATCATCGCAAGACATGAGTAGTAGTAAATTTTGGCATGTTTGCGAGGATCTTCGTCATCGGCCGCTGTCAGGAGTGCACAGAAAAACTAAAAATATTCCTGAAATAATTTCCCTAAAACATCTTGATTTCTTTATTTTGACTATCCACTTAAATTTGCTCCTGTTTCAATTAAAAAACATTTGCATAACTTCGTGTTAAATTGCTCAAACGAAATGGTCAGAAATGTTTTCGAAAGTCGGTGTTATTTTTCTCTGTAATCAAAATGCAGGCGGCAGCTTGACAGCCATCGAAACTGATACATTCTCCCACTTCCTGTCAGTCTGGCCTGTCAGTCGGGGCGGGAATGGCAATGGAAATGGGCTCCGACTGGTGGCTGTCGCCCGAATGAGGGGCGTTCTTTGTGTCAATCCGAAATCCACAGCATAATAATGTCCCCGCCGCTGGATTCTGTTTCAATGGGCGAAGTCGTCCTGCTCGAGCAGCAGGACCCATTCCCAAGCATCATTAAAATATGATTTATTGCCGGCTCCGGCTTCCCCCATCGAACATTTTCGGTTGGACCTGCTCCGCTTGGCTTTTTACTTGAGAAGCAGCGTCGCCTGCTTTCCCGGGGCTTTTCCACTGGGACCCCGGGAGCGACTTGAGCCTGTTTGAGTGACTTTAAACATCTTCATGACTCCGGACTTAGCCCAGTTTTTCTGCACGATTTTGGCCAGGTTTCATCGAGTTAATAGCCGCGGCATTTGCATGCAAATAGAAATAGAAACGGCGGAGCAGTCAAAGGTTGCGTTCTCCCGGGAGTCGCTTGGGCGGGGATTTGGGGAGTAATTAAGCTGCAAATTGGTTAATTTAATTAATTTACGCTCAGATTAGGGTACTTAAGATTTAATTGTAATTTCAATTGTAACCCAGTTATGAATACCAATAAGTTTAGAATTTAAGCTCAGCAATTACCGCAAAATCGATCCATTTAACAAAACAAATTGTAATAATGATGAATCCTTGGGTGATTAAAAATGATAAATACAATCTGTGGGGTGCTTCCGTTTTCATTGGGCTGCGATCTTGGCATTACAAGCGAGGGTATATGAAAATATATGCCACCTTTTAGTGTCAAGTTTAACTTATTCTTTGTCTTGACCATGTTACTAATAAATTTTTCGTTTCTCTTATCTCCTTTGTATCCCCTCCCCAAAATAGGAATGCGACACCGAACCAATGATGATAGATGACAACTCCATGGACCAGTCCCCCAATTTTGGCAAATACGGTATCCCTCTGCACTGCCACACTTCGACGGCAGCGGTGCTTAGGAATTACCACCACAATCCTCTGATTAGCGGCACCAACTTCCAGCTGTCGCCAGTTTTCGGTGGCTCCGATGCCGGCGGCGAGGGCGGTGACAGCGATGCAGGATCTGTGTTGTCCTTGGACGACTCCGTGCCGCCGGGCTTAACGGGCTGCGACACGGATGCCTCCAGCGACAGTGGTATCGATGAGAACAGCCTGACGAAGAGTGCGTCCCCACGCAAGAGGATTCCCAGTGAGCTGGGCGAACCGACAGCACCACCGCCCCTAGAACAACAGCATCAGCAGCAGCAGTTGCCGGAGGAGGAGTTCGAGGGATGCGGCAGCAACGCCCCGAGCAGGAAGACCTCGATATCCTTCCTGGACAGCAGCAATCCCCTGCTGCACACTCCGGCAATGATGGATCTGTGCAACGACGACTACATAATGGGCGAGAGCGGCTTCGAGTTCAGCGAGAATCAGTTGGAGCAGGTCCTGGGCTGGCCAGAGATTGCTTAAAGGGAATCGTTACAGCTTTGCATGCACACTGCATTTGTTAGGAGGGTGTCGTCGTCTTCTTTAGAAAACATTGAAATTAAACTGAGAATCGAAGAAGAGAAGCTAACCAAAAGATTGATTTTGAGCCTTGCGTTAAAATAGGATCCCCGCACAGCCAAACCCGAGGACACAGACCCCAGAACCCCCCCCAAAAAGGACACCCAAGCAAACCAACATACTAAGAAAAGAAAAGAAAAAATCATAAAAAAAGTAAACAAGAAACAGGAAGGGTTAAATACACTTGAATAACTTTGTAGCCACGTTAACTGCCTAGGACAGATGAATATAACTGTATGTAATTTAGCCGTAATGTTTTTTTCTATATGCAACTCGTTTACACAAAAAAACACAACAATGGAATGTGGAAAAATCGCAAAGGACAACGCGAAGCATCTTAAGTTAAAAGTTAAACAAAAATATATCTTTTGAAAGCGGAAAAAATGTTCATAGTTTTTGCTAGAAGGCTCAAACAAGTTTTTGGTGATGGTTGTATTCTGTCTTATAACTTTCAGATGCAAAAGCTTTGACGACCAAAAAAATAATACAAGTTTTTGATCATGTTTTTTACAATAAATATACAAATTACAACAAAAAGAAACAAAAATCCAAAAAAATATACACATATGTAATACTTAGTTGTTTAAGCATTCAATTTCAATGTTTTCAAATACTACAACCTACTGTTTGTAGTAATTATAATACTTTAAATTTAGGTTCTTGAGCTAAGAAAAGTTGTTTAACCGATTCACTTGATCTTAACTTCAGGCTATACCTTTTGCATTTCTATCAATTAACTTTGTGTCGATCATTTTCAACCATCTGTCTATTTTGATCCCCATGATTTAACGTTTACCGATTCTTTATGTAAATTAGTTTTAATTCTGTTTAAGGCACACTATACAAAACTCAATGTTTGCTTGCTTAAATCCAAATTCAATTAATGTTCAGTGTTTTTTATTCAATTTGTTTGTAATATTAATTGGCAAATAAATAAAAAATTCATTTCGATGAAAGTTGCATGCAGAAAAAACGCATTGTTTTTTCATTGATGGGCGGGAATATTTCCTTTCAGAATTTTAAGACGCTGAAATATTGAAAGACAAAAATGAGTGGACCCTTTCGAATTTGAATCCGATTTCGAGCGCGCCACAAAGAATCTCAACGGGGTGGCAACGCCGCTGGACATCTTTTTGCACTTCAACTTGGCAGCACTGAACTAAAATTTGAAATAATAACCCGCTAAAATGTATAAAAAATAAACCAATTATGTTTACTATTATAGATAGTGAAATCTAGTTAAATTGCACATTGTTGTGCACTAACTCTAGAAGTTTTTCTTCTGGGTCTGTCCAAACGCATTCGGGATATTTAATGGCGCACAAATGCGCCCCAGGTTCTTTTCCCGCATCAATGGCCTCCCGGAAAGCGGATTGTTCCATCCAGGCCAGAAGCCAGGACCAACTGGTGGCTCCGTCTAGCAAATGCTCCAAATCTGTGGCTTGTCCTTGGCGAACTTTCTCGCCCGCCTTGCGGGTCAGAGTGCAAATTGATTTCATGAGACAAGCGGAAAGATCAACGTCATTTTTCAGGAATGTGCGCTCAATGGTGTTTAAAATATTTGGAAGGCTGGCGGCTACGGTTGTAACTTGTTTATATGTATAAATAAAACTGTCGTTTTCAGGTTATTGACTCACCCACTCTATCTCCGGTTTCGTTTCGATAAATCAGCTTGAAATTCTCAAAGATTTTTGGCATGCTCAGTTCTTCATCGAAGAGACCCCGTGATGTGGCATTGGGGGGCAGGAGTCGTCGTAGTCATTAGATACGATGCATTTGGATGGTTATGGGAGGAATTTCCGAACATAGGATGAGGTCCGCCGCCTGTGATGGCCTCCAAACCCATGGTACGTATCAAATGCCCCACAAATACGCTACCAACTACCACGAGCCCGCAACTAACCAAGGCAGCGGAATTAACAATCACTAGAGGCTGGAAAATATTTTATTATACTGGATAACCTAAGGAAAATCTTTACCTTTGGCGGAGCATTGCGCTTGCGTTTGACAGGAACCTCCAGGAAGGGCACTAGGTAGTCCAGACCCAGCGCAATGTTTTTGCCCACCGCATCGAAGGATATTAATTTGAATCCTGGGCCATGGGGTGGTCGTTGCTGCTGCCTGGGCTGCTTTGTAGACTCACTCTTATCCTGCTCCTCCGAGGAGCTTTCATCCTCGCTGCTGGCGGCCCAAATGACAGCAAAGCTGGCCAAAAGAGCGCAGGTAAGGTACCACAATTTCATTTTGCCGCCAAGAGATCCGTCCGTGTGGAAGGTAGCCGAACATTTGATTCAATTTCCCAGGCGGTGTCACCAACAAAACTCTTCTTTCTCCATTCCGCCTTCACTTATTTTCCACTTCGATGAGTAACCACGGTGCACTGCAAGAAAATATTCAGTTGCAAACACTTTATTTTGATCGTTGATTACTCTATTATTTTAGGTTTTGTGGTTTTCTTCAGTGCATTGCCGCTTGGGTGCCTCAAATTGTCGACTGTGACTCTAGTTTCCACTCTTGTCTTCTGGTACAAAATGCAACAAATTTGGGCAATGTGACATAAGCAGTTCGGAGGTGCGAAAACGATTAGCCGGAAAAAGTATCGGGCTAGATGAAAGCGGAAGATGCCGTGACTACCTTCACTAATTTGCGGTAAATTAAACCAATTTCCCGACACTACCATTACGTAAGTAAACATATGGATACCGGGAAAAATGCGACACAAATATGAAAGAATGTATTTGAGATTTTTCATGTTTATTTTCTTATATATTCTCTTAAGGCCAATGAAAATAATTTAGGGAATAGCTATAATTTCATATGTTCACTTTGTGTAGATCTAAAGAACGGTTTTTTTTTTCATCCATTGAAGTACTTCATTAGCTGTGGAATAGCCCCTGATGCCCACTGATTCGTCCATCGGCAGTTGCGATAAATGTAAGTGCATCTTTGATTGCTTCTTGACGATTCGATGGCATGGAATACCGCGGTTCCATTAACGAGTGAATGAATCCAGGGAGAGCTGCGATTAACATACATTTAATTAACAAATCAATCAATTGGCTTTTTCAAAGACCACCCACCTGGTTAGTACATTTAAAACCCTGGTGTAGCCGGCAGATAGATTATTTTGCAGGTATTGGCATATCAATTTCTGGGCACAAACGGACACGTCGATGTTATGCTCCTCTAGTTGAGATTCCACTGCATCAGTTAGACCACGCACTGAGGGGAAAAGAAGAGGTAACCTCCGATCATCTTAAGATACATCTTTAAGATACTTACTGCCTCTGCTCGAGTCCGATTTGTAGCCGTATCCGTTGCCTATGCTGGTGATAACCAGCGGAGCTAGAATTAATCGCACCACGGCCGCAATAACCGCTCCGGCAGCCACCACAACCGCTGTGTTCAGAATCGCGCCGGTTCGCAAATTGAGAATGCTCTGGATGGCATCCCGGGCCATTTTCATGCTCGGCTTCACGGGAACCTTGACGAAGGGCACTATGAACTCCAACTCTACGGATACGTCCTCACCGCTGGCATGGAAGTGAAAGCCTCTGCCCTCCCGTTCGCCGCCCTCGAGATATCCATTGTCCTGCCTTTCGGAAAATTCCAAGTGTCGCGGCTCAAAGTCCCGAAAGCGAAACCATCGACTGCCGCTGGCATTCCCGTAGAAGTCGCCATAGTTTGAATTTAATACCTCCAGACTCCCATCCGCGCTTTCGCCACAGTAGCCGAGTATGAGAAATAGGGCAACCACTCTGCCCGAAAAGTACAAAAACCGCACCAAACACATGATGTCGCCCCGCTGCAGGTTGACAGGCGTCTGAGCATGGCTGCCAAAATCGTAGAGCTCATAAAAGTCGGGGAATTACGGGGCCCACGCTCCGGCAGTCAAGACATGATATTCATTTAGCCAGAAAATGCCGAACCCAAAAGCGTAAGACAGAGGCGCGACGTTAACGCTTTGTGATTGCGAAGTTTTCCTGGGCTCTGGCCTGTGGGAAATGGCCAACGATTGATTGAATAACGATAAGATAACGATTTGCAAAAAGGACTGGGAAAGCAAAGCGGGAAAACTTAAATATGTGATTCAACAAGTTTGAGTCGAAACGAGATGATGTTTCTGATAGAGTGAACTCATCAGAGCGCAACGATTCAAAACTACACGAGAAATAAAAAATGGCTTCAAACTTTAACCACAACTCCGTTAATTGTAGCAGGATTTATATTTTTCTTGCTGTGCAGCATGCATGGAGCCAATTCAGTTTATTAGAAAGACATTTGTTAGCAGCTGTGGACTGGAAAATTTGCATACACCGCCGAATGGTCCCTGGTTATATAATCATATGCCGTTGATAATGCCCCAAAGGTTAGATAAACACAGGATTGAGCAATGGGAGTCACTTCCTTGACTACGTACAAATTGATGTTGTGAATGTGCAAACGTGTTAAGGTTAGATAAACAAACCAGAGTTGGCTGGTATAATGACCCCAAGCCAGGTGGGCTTGTTTACATTTCCTTGGCTTAGATAATCATCAAATGAACTTAAGAAATGACCGACCTTAAGGTTGATATACCGATTTATTATAAACTAAAAATTTTACGCGGATATCTTTTATCAGATGGTTTGATGACTAAAAAGTGAGAAAAATTGTTAGCGAAGATTAAGCGTTTAGTACGTGGGGTGTTATCGCGCTGTTGTCGAACCTCACCAACTTTCTTTGCTGGACCCTTTTGCGGTTCTGAATCAACTCCAGCTCCCGAGCCCAAGGTTCCTGGCGCTGGGGAGCCGAAGGCGGATACGCCGCTCTGTCCAGGAGCCGCATGTGCATTGCGCTCAACGGCAGCTCTGAATCAGTCGAATGGACCGGCGGCGTATCTTCGACTCTCCTCCGAGCCTCAATTGTGTGATCGCGGTATAGTTCATTGCGCAAAAACTCCGGCGGTGCGTAGCCTCCTTCCTGGCGACGTCCCGCCTTCTTCTTCTTCTTGGGTAAGTTGCGCATTATTGGCTTCTTGGGCTCCGGATTGATAATGCCCTTCCCGTAGATCCATTTGAACGGCTCCTTCCGGTCGCCCATTACGCAACTGCAGTACTGGACATATGGA
Source organism: Drosophila ironensis (assembly GCA_021223825.1). NCBI lineage: Eukaryota > Metazoa > Arthropoda > Insecta > Diptera > Drosophilidae > Drosophila > Drosophila ironensis. Next base: position 4,189,858 of record JAJJHQ010008452.1, on the reverse strand, counting down.
TTCGGTGGATTCGGTGCGTAGCTAGGATTGGCCCAGTCAGCCTCGTCGTACTGCGTGTTCGTGTTCGTCACGTGCTTGCTCTTCAGCCGCTCTGGATGCATTAGGCCAGCCGGCGGAGTGACACCGAACTCAAACTCCTCCTCGCTGTCGGACGTTTCGGAGAGCACCATTTCGTCCTCGCAGGACTCTATATGGCGCCTCTCGCACTCTTTTCGCAGCTGGTAGACCAGCCGCTTCTTGTCCACGAAACTCCGGCAATAGCACGTCATCACTGGCTTGTGGCAAGTGCACTTGCTAAAGCCCATGCCCTTGAGACAGCGCTTTAAGTCGCGCAGCTCCTTCATCAAGGGATTCTTCACGATTCGGAACTGCAATGGCTTCATTTTCACATACGGATTCGCAGACTTTGCCAGCGTATTGGCATCCTTCAGCGGACGCAGGGTAATGGTGTAGATATCGTTTTTCTTTTCTATATGCAGTGTGGGAACCTGCACCAAATCTTCGGCCCTCTCGGCCGGCGGAGATCTTGGCGGCTTCTTGCCGTGGTAGTAGGACATGTATTTGGACACTGGTATGCTGTCCACCGGATAGTCGACGAGAAAGTATCGCATCAGCTCGCGTGTGGAACGACGGATGGCACCGGGGCGCCAGCCTGGCTTGGCGGCAAGTGGATGAGCGGTCCAAAGCCAGCCCATATGACCGGGAATTTTGGAGTCCTGGACGGGATCACCTGGTTTCTTTGGTCTCTCCCTTGGTTGGTACATGGAATAAAGGCGTGACTTGAAGGGCCGCATTGGCTTCCTTTGTCGCTTCTTTTTTGGCTTCGGAACGTAGCAGGGATCCTTCGGATCGTTCTCTAGGTTTCCAGAGTCCGCTCCGCCAACCTGTCGGGTCTTGCTTTTCTTCATCTTGGACCTGGCCACATTGCAGGCTTCCGTGCAGATATCTTTGAGCTGATCATTTTTCGCCTCTTCTTCAGTTTTCGTCTTGAATAGATTCCTAAGCTCGGTAAAGACTTTGGTGAGTTCTTGCGCATTCGGGCCTAGGACTTCCGCCGAGGACAACAAGGGATTATTCGTCTGCACTGGCGCTGGCGTTGGACACTTGCATGTTTTGGTCATGGAGGATTGCCGAATGGTTTGCTTCAGCATATTGTATTCCCGTACTACCGATTCAAAGGCTTCCGAGGTCTTGTCGTCACACTGACCACCTCCATCGCAGGATCCCAGATCGTAGCTAAATTCCTCCACCGGATTTTCCAAGTGATCGAATAGAATTTTCTCTGCCGTGGCGTCTTCGTCGTAGGGCTTCTCTTTGAAGTCCGGCAATGCTTTGTATCCGCAGTAAGGACACGCAGATACTTTCGGAACCCAAGAGATATCCTCGCCACAGAGCATGCAGCCATGGGTGGTACTGATGTGTGTCTGTCTCAATTTCGGCGACGATAATTTCTGACACATCCGATTAACGCTACCCTCACCCAGCGGGCTCTTTGCATCAACGGAGAACTGGACTGAAGGACCCGCCGGAGGGCCGATATTCAAGCATGATCCATCGTCTTGGGGACACGCGTACACGGGAAAGGGACCCGCCATATCGATGAGCCTACTTTCATTATTCTGTTGGAAGTAAACTTTGATGGTAAATAACAATTTTTAGGGAAATTCAATATACAAAATACCTCAGCAACACAGAAGTCCGGATTGCAGGACGTGGCAGACTCTGCGTGCTCCATAAATGGCATATCCTGCGGGTTCACATTGCTGTCCACTTTCCTGCTACCAGGGCAGGCTTGTTCCTCCAGAGCGGTTGTTGATGTCGATGAGGCACAAGTTGTCGACTCGTCCTCCTCCTGGATACAACAATCATCCTCTGACCGACTCTCTTCAAGCCAACCACAAATTTGTGTTGCTTCATCTTTTGAAGATTCGTCATCCTTGCTACAGGGACCTCTCCTTTCAGCGCCACCACGTAACCGAATGTCTCTGAAGGCGGCACTGTCAGGACCTTTTGGGGGTAAAGACATCGACCCGAAATTGACGAGCTGCTGGGTTATGCAGCTGACTTCCTTCCGTAGCCGCTTTCCGTGTTGGATGGGGTTCCCCCAACAGTCTTGGCCGCCCGCCAACCGTTCCTCACTTTTGTTATCCGCAACTCTATTGTGTAAGTTCAATGTCGATCGCATTCAGGCAGCTCATGTGTCAGGCAATCGTTGAGCAAACTTACTCGAGGGTAGGGCACGACATCACCATCGAGAATCGGATGCGACAGAGGCCGACTGTGCAGCCTTTGCAGGTAAGTTCCACCTCTGCGTCGTGAACAACTTCGTTAAACTGAGTGATCATGCGATGGATAACCGCATCGGGCGGAATATAGCAGCCGCGGGCTGCAAAGAATCACATGAATATTAGCCTGAAACCAACTGAAACGATCATCAAGTCCTTACCAATCTCCTTATTCATGTAGACAAGCCCGATGACAGCGCCTTCTAAAAGTTGCCTTTGCAGACACTCTGACTCCATGGCGAAGGTCGCAATAGGACGACAGGGCAGGCAATTGACATTGATGCGACTATCGTCTAGGACTACCTTGCATCCCTTGCACACATTGATCCGCATCTGTAGGCGGTCCCGGCACTCGAACTCCCAGCCGGGCATATCGAGTTTTTGGCAGATTATGTTGCAGGCAAAGCAGCTCTGGTATTCCTTATTGACCTTCCCCTTTTGACCCTTACCCGGACACTTTGGATTATATACTGCTTCGCGTGTCTTCACCGGGCAGCCAGAACAGCAGATGGGCTTTTTGGGAAGCTTTTCTTGTTCGGCCTTGTTCTTCTTCACTGAGCAACCCATATATTCATCCTTCTTCCTGACCATCTTGGTGCTGATCAGGCCGCCATTCTTCCAATAGGAAGCCCAGTTTACCTCAGGCTTCTCATCCACCGGCTTTGGCGGCGGCGGCGGCTTTGCCACCGGCGCCTGGGCCTCGTTCGTTGCTTCTGCCATTTAATAGGGGTTTCTTTCCCTAATATTAACAATTTTCTTTCACAAATAATTTGAAAAATCTAGTCACAAGCGATACACAGAAAGTTACATAAATGTAAATAATTTGTATAAAGTGTAAGCCTGAAGCGATCGACCAGAACTTTCAATAGAGAATGAGGAGAAAAAGTACTGTGCTCATAATGTGGGTTTGAATTTAGACTCATGGCATTCTGATCCTGCATAATTCTTCGAAATTACATGACTCTTTAACTTTCGTAACATCGTAGGCTTTTGCAATTTCATCAAAAAAATGATTATTTTCCTTTCTGATCACTTTTTGAACTAGAGTTGGTTTGGGAATTAAGGTACAAATGGTATATTAAGTTTATTCAAATGTATGTAACAGGGAGGAGGGAGCGTTTCCGACCCTATAAAGTAAATATTTTGATTAGTTTTAACAGCCGAGTTGATCTAGCCATGTCCGTCATGTATGGACACGTCGTTCTCTCAGATGCTAGACGTAATTTTTGTTGATTTAAGTGCGTTTGGTATATTCGCTAAATATGTAGTTCTTGAAATTTAGTCCTTTCAAATTTTCAAAATACTGTATTTTCGTCTAAAGATTGGTCTATATCTTCGAAATTATTAGACCAACTGATAAAAATCTTACTGCTTTCAGCTAATAAATTTAATGTCTAGCCATGTGGCAAGTTTTACAAAGATCGGACAAAAACAATTAAGATACGGCCAAATGCGCACCGTCCCTTCTCAGTGTCAATGCCGTATGACGTCATCTTTAAATATGTTTAAATATTTAAACGGAAAAAGTAATTGATGTCAAGAATCACAGTGAACATATGTAGTATGTTATATTTAATAATTTATGGATCGCATTAGTGTAATATGCAATCAGTACAGTGACATCTTTGATGTCTCGAGATATCCTTCGCTTGACTTGTGCCAGGGCCTGTTCAGGGGAGTTGAGTTGTCGAAGTATCGCGGATCGACAAATCCACCTTTAGCCCTTGGCCTCTTCTTCTTCTTGGGATAGTTGCGCATCTTGGGCTTCTTAGGCTCGGCATGTATGTTACCCTTTCCGTAGGTCCACTGGAAGAACTTCTTGCGCTCGCCCATCGGACATGATCCGTACTGGACGTACATATTCGCAGGATGCGGATACAAAGAAGGCACCACCCAATCCATTTCCGCATACTGGGTCTCCGCACAGGCCCTGTCCGGCTTGCGAGTGCGTTCCGGCTTAATGACGCCCGCCGGCGGAGTGACCCCGAACTCGTACTCATTATCGCTGTCGCATTCGTCGTCGCTGTTCGTGGAGTACACAAAAGTGTCGATGTTGTTTTGCAGGCCCCTTTGGCGGCATTGCATCTCCACCTCGTATTGGATCCGCTTCTTGTCCACATGGCTTCGGCAGAAGCAGCTGGAAACTGGGCGACCGCAAGTGCAAGGCGCGAATCCTTTCTCTTGCAGTGCCACTTTCATTTCCCTCAAGGCCACTGCTGTCGGATCCTTGGTAATGCGAAACACCAACGGCTTCATATCAGCATACGGATTGGCACACACGGCCAACGATTTGGGATCCTTCAGGGGACGCAATGTGATGGTGTACTCATCGCCCTTGCGGCAAATGTGCAGCGTGGGATGCTGTACGAGTTGCTCTTCCGGATCATCCACATCGGGGCTCTTGCGATTACGGTAGTGATAGCGGGACAAGCAGATGCTGTCCGTCGGGAAGTCCTTCAGGAAGTAGGCCATCAGCTTGCGAGTGGGCTTGGAAATGGCTCCAGGGCGCCAGGACTTGTAGCGCGCCATCTCGGACTTGGTCCACATCCAGCCCATGTAGCAGGGTACCTTGCAGTAGCCCGTGTAATCACTATCCGTAATGCAGTTTACATGGCTTATACGCGGAGCCCGCACCTGTGGCTTCAGGAAGGTATAGCTTTTGGGAAGAAAATCAAAGGATAACTAAGGCTGGAACTAAGCACTTCGAGAATAAGGTGAAAACTTACTACTTGGAAGGTCGGTGACGACGCTTGCGCTTGCGTATTTTTGGTGGCTTGGGGTATGCTTGGTCGATCTCCTGCAGGGCTTTTTGCAAGGCCATTCTGGCCCGCCGGCGGGCTTTGGCCGACTTGCTCTTCTTGCAAAAGGCCTCGCACTCCTTGCGCTGCTGCTCCGCCTTGGCCTCTTCCTCAGAAGCTCCCGGTTTCTTGCCGTAAATATTCCGCATCTCCGTGAAGATATTGATCAGCTGCTTGCGGCGATGGGAGGTGGCGGATCCTGTCTGCTTAAGCTCCTTCTCCGGATCCCGTGACAGGCAACCAACTGCCTGGTTTAGCGTCGCCTGCTTGCTCTCGGTTTCCTTGAAGAAGTTCTCGCACAGCTTACGGATGCGACACCGTGTGCACGGTTTTCCCGCAATGCAACCACACGGTTTTGGCAGATTGGGATCCTCCTGGTTGACCAGCTGCCTGACGCTATCCAGCTGGATTCCATCGCCCGCGCCGGTGTCAACCTCGCAGGTCTCCTTTCGTAGGGAATCCGTCAGCAGTTGTTGAGCCGTGGCGGTAATATCGTATTCCTGCTCGCTGGGCGGGATATCCTCATAGGTTTTGTAGCCGCAGTACGGGCATGCTGCAACCTTAGGCAACCAGCTGATGTCCGACTGGCAGAGGTGGCAAAGGGTTGGTGGCTTGTACGGCTGGGCCGTCAAGTCCGGAACTTTGGCCGGACACAAGCCCAGGAGCTTCTTGCGGGCTCTCCGCTCCCGAGATGCCGTCAGCGACAGAGACTTTCTTCTACTTTTGCGTAAGGACTCGGAGCTGTCGAGGGTGGAAGGATCTGTGCTGGTGGTGTCCATTTGCTGGCCGCACTTACAGTGCCACTTGCGGGACAGTTCGTGGGATTTCGGTGGTTTCGGTGGCTTTACTTTGTCCAGCCCAAGTTCATCAATGAGTTTGTTGAGGGCGGCCTTCTCCCGTTTTTTCTCGACCGCCTCATCCTTCTTCACCGTCATGCCCCCCACAAAGCAACCACAACCCCTGGTAGCCGTACTCGCTCCATCAGCCTTCTTTGAGGCTTCCGCGTGGGGGCACTGAAAGGGAGCCCCTGCGTGGGACATTAGACGCTCGTCCGTGATGCAGGTGCTGGTTGCACACTTTCCTGAGCGTCCCAAAGTAAAAATAATATCTTTTTTGCTAATGGCGCTGGCCGCAGGACGGCACACATCATAACAGCCGAAGTCAGTCAAGGTATGACTGCAAGGAAATGGATAAAATTATTTATAAAAAATGTAAAATTTAAAAGAATTTAGGCGCTGCTTAACGGATTTATAACTCTGCATTTTGCACTTACTTTACACCCGGGTCCGACGACGCCAACTTTATGAGGAGTTCCAACTTTCCCACAGAGGTATTGCCCGACATCAGCTCCACCATTACATTTTGCGTAACTTCAAACTTTGAGTCCGCGAGCTGGCGCAGAATGGAGGGACCCAATTGGACGGTGCCAGTGCCTACGATTTGGTCACTCTCTTTGAGGGTCACACAGACGCCCTTGGTGGTCAGGGCACCGATCAGCTCGCAGGGAGTTGCGTTGAACTGACCCAAGGGAAGCGGCGGGAATGTCTGAACTCCTAGCCGGTCCATGGGAATATCCTCGAAGTCATTGAAGACCCGAATAGAGTAGATTTGCCCAGGTATGTTATCGATTGCCGAGGCCCGTGGTAGCGGCAAACTGCCTGACACCACAATGGCATCGAAGGTATATATCTGCTTCATGGTCGCGCTGTTTTCGGGCGCTAGAAAGCAATGTATAAAATATCACCTCGAATATCATACACTTTCTAAGATTTGGCTAAATTTGGCTAAAACAAGGAAAATTTTTTTGAACTGCACTACTTAGTGTATTGATAAAACCGGAGTGTATAGTGTCGAATGTGACTATAGACAGAAATGGATTCACAATGACCCCAAACTTGGGGCTGTGCGTTAAGAACTATGACAGAGGTCACTAGATCCAGCTATTTCAAGTACAACAAAAGCGTTAAAAAAATAAAATGTGAAACTGCTAATGGAACGACAATCATATACTTTTTATTTATTTAATGTAAACAAGCTCTACTGGACAATAACTTGATAGCTTTACGTAAACATAATCCAAAAGACCAAGAGGCCGATAGGCTGCAAAGTTACTCAAATATAAAGTATTTTTAAATGGATTCTTATCAGCAGGTTTGCAATCTAAAAGCTCAGGGTCCACATAGCTGTCACATACTCTCACGTATGCCCACCACCTTCACCTGCTCTAAAAATATCTTGCACAGAAGGCATAATTTCAAATTGAAAACAAAGTTTTGGGCTATTTCCTGTTTTCTCTATGAATAATGAGAATAGCGTGTAATTATTGCCAGAATAATTTAGGATATACACAATAGACTATACGTTTAACAACAGGTATTCATATTTAGCTTTACTCGCAAGGTAACTAGGGATTTAGATCTACACTCCGAGAGTGAATGATGGGCGTGTAATTTGTGTGACCACAACGAGGTGTATGCGTAATGCAATTATTTTGCGAGGTCGGATTCGGAGTCCTTGGAACGAGTCCTTCCTCTAGCTGTGCGGCAGTTCGCTGGCTGCAGGTGTTCGGTGGGCGGGTGCCTGCACCTCGTTTACTTTCTGGCGTTGATGATGTCCACGAACTCCGGCTTCAGCGAAGCACCGCCGACAAGGAAACCATCGATGTCGGGTTTCTTGGCCAGCTCCTTGGCGTTGGCAGCGGTAACGGAGCCGCCGTACTGGATGCGCAGATTGGCGGAGACCTCCTTGGAGATGTTTTCGACCAGCCACTGGCGCAGGAAAGCGTGCACCTCTTGGGCCTTTAATGAGTAAGAATTAACTTGGATTAGGAAAAAATCTCATGCGAGGAGATGCTAACGAAACCCACCTGATCGGGTGTGGCAGTCTTGCCGGTACCAATGGCCCAGACGGGCTCGTAGGCCACCACAACGTTCGTCCAGTCCTTGATCTTTTGGGCGTAGGCGCACATCTGGCGGGCCACCACCTCGTTGGTCTTGCCGGCCTCGCGCTCCTCTAGAGTCTCGCCAATGCAGGCGATGACCTTGAGGCCCTGATCCAGGGCGTGCTTAGCCTTCTCGGCGATCAATTCGTCGGTCTCCTTGAAGATGGCGCGACGCTCCGAGTGTCCGAGGATGACCCACTCGGCGCCGATGTCCTTCAACATGGCCGGGGAAATTTCGCCGGTGAAGGCGCCCTTCTCGACCTTGTAGGCATTCTGTCCGGCCAGGCCCACTTCACAGGGCAGCAGGTTGCGGGCGTACATCAGGTAGATGGCCGGGCAGCCGATGACCACCTCGGTGTTGGGGTCGAGGGCGGCATCCTTTAACGTCTTGCAGATTTCGGCGATGCTCTTCTGGTCGCCGTTCATCTTCCAGTTTCCTCCCACACAGAATTTGCGTCCGCTCATCTTGGTCTCGTTGCAGTTGAAATTGGCGTAGAACTGCCCGGAAAAAAGGTTGAAATCGAAGAAAGTGAGTGTTAGGTCAAAAGGGTAAGGCGAGTGAAACTGATAATTTTCAATTAGGGGCTGGACTCTGATAGGAAAGTCCCCGGCGACTTTTACTTTTATTCCGGATAAGTTTTGTCCGGAAATTCGCACACCCACCTCGAAGTCTGCTGTCTGCTGATGTACTAACCTTCTTCTGACCTTCATAAGTCTTCCACTGGCACTTAAAAAGCTTTGGGAAAACAGCTGTGAATTTACCGAGAAAAGCTTCTGAGACTACACCCTTCACCACGTCCATCGTTATCCCACCTACAGTGGGTTGGTTGATGTCCATGCTTGCGATTCTGGCTTTCACGCAGAGAAGGTAGCAGTTGCGGTCCAAGGAGTTATGTTTCCAAAAATATGTACGCACTCGTGTGACGTAAATTGGGTGTAAAAGCTTAGTTTGCCTTTCTAACATGGCTCACAGACTACCAGTCTGATGTGAAAAGATGACAATCCGGAGGGTTGACATTACATAAGAGGCCTGCCGGGTGCTATTTTCAAAATTGTATTCCCAACATAGATTTAGTGGATGCGTGAACCCAGAGGGGGCTAGCTTCATAGAATTGGTGGTCAGCTGATTTGGCGCATCAAAGCTAAGAAAGCTTTTCAAAATCCGGATTGCCAGCATAAAGTATCTCAAGAATTCCCTAAATAACGAAAGCGCTAGATACTCTTCCAGGGTATCTAGATACGTTTAGATATGTTCAATTAAAAAAATATGTTCTGCCGAACTTAATGTGTTGAGTTGAATTCATACTTTTTAGCATTCGTTTCAAAAATATTATATTTTTTTTTTATGAAATAAATATATTAAATTTCATCTCTCAACCTCTTCAAGGTCAAAATAATACAAAAAAACATTAGTTTATCTTCATGTTTAATCGATTTATTTATATTCAACTTTGAAATTCGTTTCGCGGGCCTAACTTGGTTTTCACAGACGTTCATGTAAACAGACATACATACTACATATAGATAGATATTCTTACATATATACGGTACACATAACAGCAGTAGCAGCGCTTAGGCTGCAAAATACTCTAACAACATTTAACATTATGTACACAATTAGCTACAGCATACACTCAAGGAAACGTAGTGAAAAGATAGTCGTAAAATAAATGCGTATAGCTCCTACACTCTAGATACATAAATAGTAATCCCGGTCACTAGCCAAGCTAATTGATCTAGATCCGATAGAATTTGACAACTTTTCTTGTCCGCCCCCAAGCAGCGAGGGGCGATGGAGAACTAATGAGAGCTGGAAAGTACTTAGCGTAAAAGCTTTGACTTGCGAGTATTTCCTAAGGGGATGGGGAACTTAAATCCCTCCGCCTCAGCTGATCCTTCTACTCATCCCCTTCGACTGGAGGTCAACTTTCGGCACTATTTGCCAGCAGCGAGGGCGAGGAATGGGTTAATCCCTGAACTGCAACTGAAGCTGAAGCCGGTGTTGTTGCTGGAGTGACAGCTTCCTCGGGAGCCGGTGGCGGTGAAGGGGTGGGAGTGGGCGAGGATGCCACTGAGGAGGCCGTGGATGAGGTGGCCTTGGGGGCGTGTGGCTGGAATAGGTGGAACAGATTGGAATGCTGCATGAAATTTCCCACCGACCGCAGGGGACTGAAAAAGTGCTCTGGTGGATGATGTTGCTGCTGCGAGGAAGACTCCCTAGATGCTTCGCTGTTCTCCTCCTGGCCATGTCCTTTTGCACTGGCATTGCAGTTGCAGGATCTGCTCTTCTTTAGCGAACTCCTCGTCAAGGCCGTTCCCTTGCGATACTTGGGCTTGTGGCCTGCGGTACCTGGGCTCGCTTCACTATCGATTACAAAGACTCCTTCACTGACTCCTCCGGGATTATCCTTGGACTTCATTGGGCTGGATCCTGGCAGGCAGTGGGCGCTGTTTGAGTTTCCAGCAAAGAGTTTGGCTCTCAGGAGCGCCGGTAGAGGTCCATTGGTCGGCGAGGTTTGGATGGAAAGAGGCCTATCTACTCTGGGCCCCGCTTCTGTAATAATCTCCTGCAGGTTGCCCACCGTCCTGGAATCTGTATCATCGGAGCGCAGTTTCTCCCTCATCACCAGAGCCAAAGAGCGTCGCAGCTCCACGGGATCCACTCCGTGCTGTGTGGAATTTGGGGGCACAAAAACATCCTCGAATTCAAGGTCGTCGTCATCGTCCTCAAACTCTTCTTCGTCCTGGCTAAAGCTGTAGTTGTGGTTATCGTACGAGGCGGACGGAACCGAGTTTTTAACGAGGTTGGGAGCCGGTGGCACGGTGGAGCAGCTATTCCGCTCGCTACTTCGCTGGGAGGCTGGTGCCGGCGAGGGAAACTCGTAGCTGGTTTCGCCGACCTCTGCGCCACTGGAGGCCTCCACAATGTTCCACATCTCGCGCTCGATTTCCGTGGTCACCGAAGCCACCGCTGCCACCGTTTGGTTGATGTTGTTGAAACAGGGCGAGACCACACCGCATTTCGGCAAAAGTTGTGAGTTCTTCAGGGCCTCCTGTTGCTGCCTTAGCCAGATGGGAGAATCTAATTTGTGGATAAAGGGTATTTAAAAGTGTTTCCTAAGAATTACAAGATTTGTCGCGCACTCACACTCACCCACATAGAGGCGCGGCTGCGTGGAGCGCATGTTGGAGTCCATCGATTGCAACCTGTGCTGGCTGGCCATGGAGAATCGGTGTATGGCCTCCGCCTGTTGGTCAATGTCGACACCCATCATCCGCAGCAGCAAATTCTTCAGCGCCGCCCTGAAATCCTTGAGGTGGTAGGCATACAACACTGGATTGACAGCCGAGTTCAAATGCGAGAGGATGATGCAGAAGAGCGTCAGCTTGGGATGCACATAACAGTCCGGGCAAAATGCCTTGATACAGTTGATGGTGTACAGTGGAATCCAGCAGATCATGAAGAACAGGACAATGATGGAGAGGTTTTGCGTGGCCTTGACATCGCGTTTCCGTGCGGCTCCCAGCACCCTGAGCATTGTGCCCGCGTGTCCACCTCTTCCGGGTGTGGTCACCTGGACAGCCGCAGCCGAGGATCTTCTGCTGAGATCTGAGGCGGGATTCATGGTCACAATCTGTCGAACCTTTAAATAAGAAATACAATATTATCATCCAATAGCTATGTTAGATGGGAATATATTCAATACATGCCTGTTTGATAATCACTCGGTAGATGTGCGTGTAAAAGGCCAACATTAGCAGGGCCGGTGTGATAATGGTGGCAAAATAGAGAAAAACCAGGTAGTCGTAGTCCATCACCTCCACGAAGAGGCATTCCTGGTTGGTGCCCACGTCCGCGTGCCAGCCAAAGAGTGGAAGGAAGCCCACAATGGTCCCGGCCACCCAGCACATCGAGATGATGACTGCAATGAAATCAAGGATAATGGGGGGAGACCATTAGTCAGGGGCCACGAACCCACGAAGCCCGTCAAAAAGGAGCTGGCCAAAGGATATTGCAGCAAGCAATTTGCTGGCCACTGAACTGCAGCGAACTTAACTGTCAGCGGGGTGAAATGGCTGCCAAATGACGCAAATAATGACACTCAGTTGACACATTATATTTGGCCACAATATACTCGTATTTAAATTGTTATTTAGAAACGAAATTAAAAGAAAGCCGGATGATTTAAACTGTATTGCAACGTTCCCCTTTTAAGGAAACTTCATTTGAAATATAGAATTTATAAATTGAATATTTGATTGTAAAAATCCATTAGCCATAGTACCACTCGTCACAACCGTATTTTACATATTTCCGGCTAACAGTTTTGCAGACACAATGGATAATCAAAATCTATTGTGGTTGAATATCAGTTAAAGACTCTTGTTGTCGGCCGCTTCATTTCCATTTCAGCCAGGCTGCTGGCATCTGTTCAATTGTGGTCCGGAAGAGTTACGCCTTTTGTTTATAGCCAAGCTACAACTCAAACACGGCCAACGGGAGGTGGAGGACAACAATGTGCCGCATATTAGCCAGCAACAGTCATTAGCATGACACTCACAAAGGCGCAGGACGATACAATGGCCCCGTCACAATACAGCTTGAGGATACAAAAAGCGGGAATACTTTGACAATATGCGGATACAAGGGAGGACTTTGAAAGGGATTAAAGACGTAAGTTCGGCTGCATTCTCTTTGTCCATTTATATACGTTTCACAGACTCAATCCCTTGGGAAAAGAACTTACCAATCGCTGTGCGGGTGCGCACATTCCTGGAGTAAGCCATCGGATACAGAATGGCCCAGTATCGATCCACAGACACGGCCACCAGGCAAAAGATGGAAATGGTACAGAGCACCACCAGCAGGGATACGGTGAAGAGGCAGGCGTGCAGATTTCGCGGCAGCCCGATGGACGCCAGGATGGCAAAGGGCACTCCAAGACTGCCCACCAAGAAGTCGGCCATTGCCAGGGACACTATGTAGTAGTTGGTGCGGCGGCGCAGCTTTCGCTCCCGCCGGAAAACGATGATCACCAGGACATTGCCGATGATGCTCACAATTGCCACAAGGATCTCGAAGACAGTGTAGGGAACATTCAGCTCGGAACTGGGACTGTCCGACTCCGATCCCCTGTGGTCACTGCTCGTGGCGGCGGCATGAACCGGAATCAGGGGCACGTTATAGGTAAAATCGGTGATTGATAAATATCGAATTTCTTGCATTTTGATTATATTGTTTTGGTTTCTTTTCTCTCACTCGCTCGCTTTCTAGATATACATATAATTGTTGCGTGTTTTCTAAACCGATCGAGTATTTCAGGGTCCGCGGGTCCAAAGTAGATTGATTGGCGGAGCGAGAGAATCAAGGAGTGGTGAACTTCAATTAAATTGTCCGCTGGCGTGTGAATTTCTTAATTGACTCGAGGTGGCCGTGGCAGCAGCAGCGATAGTAATAACACATGCTGCGCATTGCGTATACGCCATGTCCGCCGCCCTTCGGTGCGGTTCCTCCTTTTTTCCCCGTTTCGCTTCGCTTTCGCTTTTTCTGTTGCTGTCGCTGTTGCTGTAGCTGTTGCCGTTACTGCTTCTGGCTTCTGTGTTTGTTTTGCTTCTATCGCTGCTGTCACACGAGCAACGTATTGTATTTAGCTGGAAAAAAATAGGAAAAACTTAATCATCGTTCGGCACGTTTGTTACACACTCAGACGCACGCACGCGGGGGTAAACTTAATTGTAGCAATTTTTTAGCGTAATAAATTGATAAATATTTGCCAAAATATATGTCCAACACAGAGCCGATATCGATAACGTCCTGACAACAACAAGAACACAAAAGCCGCCCCACGGCCGCCGCAACTATGCGATACCCACGATAATCTCGTATTGTACTCGTACTCGTATTGCCTATTTGGACGCCAGGCCCATCAATTTCAGGATGGCCTTAAAGTATGCTCAAGGATTACATTGAAAAACGGGGGCCAGCTTCAATGGCTTTTATGATGATGGGTTATAGGGTACCTATATCTACTAGTATATACCCACAAGCCAGTGCCTGGTTATCGCCCTCGTGTGCTGCAAATACTCGCACCCAGCTCTAAAGGCAAACAAAACCAGACCAGACCGGAGCGGAGTGTGGCAACTAAATCAATTGCCAGACAATCGAACGTGTTGCTGCGGCAGCCGACATAAAAGTATAAAAATGAACGCAGGGAGGGGTGAGGCCAACACAAAAACAGACACCCCATAAATAAGAAAGCATCTTGGACTTGGAGAAATATCAAAGCCTTTTACGAGGATAAAAATGTACGGGTATGTGATTATATTTAATCTACTCGAAGTAGGTGATATAAAAACTCTTTAAAGTGACTAAAACTCTGGTAACGTAAAAATAAGGTTTAGCAGAAAATCCAATTATTTTTGGTAGTGTAGCAACTAGCACTTTGTGTATCTCTGGCGAGGATATCTCTTGTTTACCTCAACTCGAGCGGACAGTGAGTCTGCAAGAACGACCGGGATTTGTCCTCCAGGAAGTTGCGGCGAGCTATCAAAGAGCTTGCGTACTTGCACCGTTTCCAACCGGAAGTCACCACTCAGGGCAAAAGTCAGAGGTCGGTGCAGGAGGGTGTGGAAGTATGACTGCTCAATCGAGTGTTTTGGCGAGGAGAGTGCATCCATCAAGCCACGACAACAATTCGCGGTACACGAAAACGTTTTCCATTTAATTGGCCCACCGTCAAGCTACTCGCGATTCATCAAGTAAAAAACGGAAAGTGAAAGCCAAGAAGGGCGGTGGAATGGATGGTTATTGTACTCCATCAAGTGGGAGCACTTAGCGCTTTGGGGGGCGAGTAAAGGTAAAAACCGGGGTAAGGGCTTGTCGAATTAACGCCGTTATTTAGCCAGCCCTTATGGGAGACACCCACTTATTGCCCAACTTATTGGCAATGGAATTTATGCTGCCCCGTTCGCGGGAGCTGAGCTCCCGACGGACTCCGATTGCGTGCCTGGGTCCGAGGGTCGCCATTCGGAGCCGGTCGATTGGCTTAATTGCCTTTTGCCTAATTAATTCAATCGCTTGGCGGGGGACAAAACTCCTTCGCAAACGCAAGACACCAACAGCAACAGCAACAGGCAGCGACATTTGCATTTCCTTTCCCGTTTCCATTCACAATCGCATTCCCACTTCCATAGCCATTTCAGTTGAAAACTCAATCAACAAATGGCACAACAATTGCTCGATTTAATTAATTTGGCAAACGCAATTAGCGATCGTGGCCGTGGGCTGCGTGAGGCCAATTCCAAAGTGTCGCCCTTAAAGAGAAGTAACATGGGTCAGTGCACCGCACCTGACACCTAAGTATTAAAGAAGTACACTGGGAGAATTTTCAATAATCCAGAGAACTGCCGCGTTGGCAATCATTTTATCTATGCAATTTTCAGGTTTCTCTAATGGTTTGCCTATCAAGTGTTATGAGCACGCCAATCTGTCTTTAGATTAGTTTATATATTGGCTAATTTTTCCAAGGTGCACCTATGATTTGTTTGAATTCATTTGCTGGACTTTATGGCACGCCCCGAATGACAAGCCAGCGCTCAATCACAAGCGGCGACTGAAGCTCTAACGCGCTGTAGCTCATAATTTGAATCGCTCTCTAGGACAAGTTTGCGGAATGCGTGGCTGGTGGGCTGTGAGACGTGACTGGGATTGGGAATCGGAATCTATATGGTGTGCCTGCTTAAGTGGCCTGAGGAAGCGACACTGTTCCAGTTCAAGGCAGTTCCTCTCCCTTGCAGATCGCATTACTCATACGCCCCGTCGCCCGAGCAAATGTTCAAAGTTTGCGCTCATTTTTCAGGCTCATATAGGAGGGATTAGATTTGGCCAGATACCCGTTCACTACTCCCCCCTCCCATTCCATTTGAACCCCTCGGCAACCTTTCCACGATGTTTGAGCAGTGAGTGCAAGGGCTGTCAAAATCAGTTGGCATTAAGTTTATTACCATGTCGCCATCGAATTGGCCGCACTCTTGGCCTTGCCAGCGGAATAACAGCCAGAAAAGTGTTTCCAGCTCGCTGCATCTGCCCTGCAATGCACTAGGAGAAACTATGATGCAAACTCTCAGGATTTCATACTGTAAAGTTTAAATACTGATAAGTTTGTTTGTGCTCTTGAAGTTGACCCAGTGCAAAGTATATTGATATCATTCCCTATTACTCATTCATTTTTTCTCTCTGTAGTTTCGCCATCTGAGCTGCTGCCAGCTGATAAAGTGCGTTTCTATTACACGACGCTATCTGAGAGGGGGTGCTGAAAAATGACGGCGGTGATAACAGGACCAAGGACCCCAGACCCCAGACCCAGGACCCTCCGCCAAGGAAGCAAAGCTGTGCTGCTGATAGCTGCGAACTCGTGCAGTAAACACGTTCTCCATCTGCTGGCGCTATTTTGGCTCAAATTCAAATCTATCGCACTGCGGCTGCTTGAACTTTAAGCTGGCTATGGCTATCCACTTTTACTTTATGCCAGCATTTTCCCCAGGCCATTTGTCTTCGTTGCGTTTTTTGTGCGTGGTCATCCTGCGTCGCTTCACACGTTTAATTAAGGCAAAACGGGAGCTGCAGCTGCAGGGCCACAACCAACCCAATCCGTCCTATATATATACTCGTATTATTCCCATTCCTCGTACAATGATACGCCATTTGTTTACGCCTTCCAGAGCCGGCAAATTAATTGGCAAAAAGTTTTTCTGACCGGCCTGAGCGGATTGCACTTTTCATAGCACTTAAATTACACAAGAAAATCCGTCTAAATGGGATCGGTTTCCCATTGGGAATCGACGGGCACTGCAATATTTTAATGTGCGCGTAGATCTGGTAAACAAAACTACGACGTTGGCGAACGAGGATATCTCCAGTCGCTGGAATGAAACAATAAATAGCTCAAATCTTCTCACGTCACCCGGGGCCTTATCGGCCAGTCGGCATTGCCAATATCGGAATCCGTGGCATTACCAGGCTGCCCGATTGCCCAATTCCGGTCTGGATTGCATTATCATTGCACGTTGACATCACGTGTGGCACCCAATAATCCTGCAACCGGAATTGGAGGCTTAAAATTACGGTATTACTACTATAATACGCAATTCTTGAAAATTATAGTTTTGGGAATAACTTTGCCGCCTCGAGACCGATTCCATTCTATTGTCTCCGGGACACATGTGACAAGCTTCCCATGTCAGGGCACTGGCATGTTGATAGATAACTATGCCATGTGAAGGGGAGGTATGGTTGGGCAGATAAATATGCCGAGCCAGCAAAAGTCCCGGGTTGAGTAATCACTCTGCTACTACCGGACACAGTGGACCTCACTCATATTTCATTGTAACCCTTCGTCGGATACATATTATAAAACCTTCCGTCAGACACCTGGATCTTTCATAATAAAAACCCAAAGAAGGCATACAAATTAAACAAAATATGGCATCATATAACTAGGATTCAGTCTGTATTGGTTACAAATTAACCCCTTAACAGTGTAGAAAGATTTGTAGCATTGGATACATGTTCGCAACAACCTTTTTCTACCACTGTGCATTGAGGAGTTGATGGCAGGATGAGTTCCAAATCGAGAGTTATATGGCAGTGGCACGAGTGAAGTCCGGCGGCTACCGCATTGCCCAGTGACAACGGCTATAGTCATAGTGACTGACAATGTGATATAACCTCTCCTCCCACCGGTATTCCCACCGATTTTGTCCTAAATGTGAGGAATGGCTAACAAAGCAGAGATCAGCTTATCGCGCTGGGCCCGCTCTTTCCTATTTTTGGGCCCCGGTGTAAACATATGAGTAAATTGTACGTAATTAAATGTTATGAGTTTGTTATCTCCGTTTGTTGTTTTCGTTTTCGTTTCGTTGTCGATGCTTTTTTGGCCAGGCCAGGTCCCAGGCTGTCTCCCAATTATTTGGCAGCCAAGCGTATGTGGGCCACACGGATCCCGTACTCCCGAGGGGAACAAAGACAGTGTCCAGTCAAATCAATCAAGCTGGGGAGACTCCTGACCATTCCTTTGGCTGGCATATTTCACAATATACGTATGTATATGGGGCATTATGCCCGTCAACACTGCGTATGCGTAATATTTCATGCGACCCCGTATTCCCCAGATGCAACCCCTCCCCAGCGCCAGCTGCCATCTTAATTTCATTTTCTATTTCAGTGGAAACCATAAAGGAGCCACCCGAAATGCCCGCTCTTTGCCCCTCCCCAAGGACCACCAGATTCCCGCCCCCTCACCCGTCACCCTTCACCCGGCTCCGTGCCTCCTTGACTCGGCTTGTTTGCTTTGGTGGCCCCATTAAGAGGTCCTGTGATTGAATTCGGCTTACGCATGAAGAGTCAGAAAGAGTCAGCGCCGTATCCATCAGATTCCCCTTTCCATTCGGGAAGTGGCCGAAGTTTTAAAGCGGCTTAAGACGTCCGCTGCCAAGGACAAATGTCAGGACCTGCAAGTTCATCCTTTGCATAGGGCTTTAGCTCTTTGGAATTTTTTTTTAACGCCTTAAAGGGTTTAGAATGCAGGAATTGGCCTATGCGAGGTGGAGGGCAAATATTTATGGAGCCAATAAAGATTCTATTGATGTTTGCTTGTTCTGACCACGCTCTTGTGTCCCACGGCTTGGCAGATTGGCATTTCATTGTGAGGGCTTCTCCATTCTCATCCCCCCAAAAAAAGGGCAGCATCCTTGCTCACATTCGCATACTTGTCGACAAGAATGGCGACAGCACACATCGTTTCGTCGTTTGCATTTCTGTTGATTTTGGCGCAATGACACGCAGCTCGTTACAGTTGCCGGCTGACTGGTCCTAGCCAGTTGTCTGCCGTCTGCTGGCCCTTACACCCCGGTGACCCACGGCCCCTGATCCCTGGCCAGGATTTGCGCAGCAGTTCTTTGGGATCCCTCGTCTATCTAGTCGCACGTCTGCTTTTAATACACTGAAGACAGACTCCCAATTTGCTACTCCAAATCGAACAAGTTTTAAAAGTCTTGGTCCCGATCAGTGTGGGGGCATCTATCCATATCTTTTGAGCTTTGTGTTAATCCTGTTATCATTCTACATTTAAATAATTATGAAGATTTTTTAGGGTAATTTTGTGCTACCGCCTGTCCCACTTTACCTGAAAATATATTATGGCTGAAGCCCTAACTCATTCCCCAAGTTGGGTTTTAAAAATGATTGTGACATTGCAAGGTCATGCTTTCGGCATTTATGAATCTTCTGCACAGAGACAACTAAAATGTACGATTTTGGGAAAATGTTTACGTTTTTGTTTCTCTTAAAATGATTTCACAAAGCAGCTTTTACTGTGTATTTAAACTCCGTATTTCGCATGGGTCAGTCGGAAAGGGAATAAGGATGAATGTCACAGAAAAATGGGGAAAGGACTCAGGAAGGTATTTGCATGGGTGTTAATGGCGCATCATCCCCGGCCAAGGTTGGCAGGACCTTCTGGAACTCAGCTATTTTCAGCCACTTGTCGAGCGCGCTGGAAACTTTAACTAGTCATTTGTACTTTCGCCACTTTCGGTAGTTGTCTCCGTCATGGACGGCAGTTAAATTTAATTACACTGCCCCAAAAGCTGACCCGGGTCGGCAATGGCCTGAAACCGGAGTCGTGGGAGGAGCTGTAGTCGGCTCCTAGCTGGTAGGCCGCCGCTAATGATGTGTGGAGATGTTCATTAGGGCCGCCTGGGACGTGACCATCGGGGCCCATCCATTATCCTTTCGCCTGAAAGGGGAACTTGGCTCCGGCAACAAGTGGCTCTGTGTGACTTTATTGTTGAAACTTAATAACTTGCCCGCGACACTAAACTCAAAGTTGGCTTAGCCGCCTCGGACAGAAGTTGCTCATTTCCGGCGGATGTGATTCGCATTGTCTCTCGACCGCTGTGGCCACCCAACAAAGTTGCACATAAATTAATGCAGGCTGCGTTCCAAGCCCCTCCGGGTAAATACCCCCCACTGGCGGTTTACTGAGGATGGTTGCCATTAAAAATACTTTTTAATGCCCCAGGCATTTGCATTTAAACGATCTCAGCTTCTGCTTACCGGGGCCGGGGAACCAAATCGGTAGATTGGCAACAACTGAAGCGTTTGGGGGAGGTGTATATAGCTACACTCATACGCGTACGACGCTTTGGTATGAGCAGTTATAAAAATAAAATAAAAGTTTAATACGTTTTCATTCTAATTCCAACTTTTTTTCAGCACCCATTCGGCCATTTTGGGTGTGTTGTGACGTCGAGAGAAAGGATTGTCGCTGGCCGACGTGCACCTGGTCAGGTAAGCCTTCCCAATGTGATCAGAGGCTGTTGTAGAAAGCTAGGTCTACCCCGATTTGATGTCTTCAATCCCCAATTTTATATTCTATTCGATTTTAATGAAAATTCTTTAATACGTTTTTTGAATTTAAATTGCAATACAATGTAACTAGATACATTTTTTACACAATTTTGGTTTTTAATAGTCGTTGAATAAATAACACAATTTTGCTTTCTTATTACCGGAAGTTACAATTACTATTTAAAATATAAATTGACACAGAAAAATTAGGTTTCTGTAAAATGTTGACGAATGAGCTTCAACTAAGCTCATATAACACTTGAGGGTTTAGTTTTCTTTGATAAATTTGTTATAAATGTTGATATTGCGCAACTTTGAATACGTTTTTAAATGCTTACTTTTTGTCCAAGACACGTTATAGTCAGATAATTTGAGAGCATTTTGTATTATAGGTATAGTAAATATTCATTTTAAGATGCTCTGGTTTCGGAAGAACCTTTGGCTGCTTTATTTAAACTTTGAAAATGTCAATATTTATACGCTGTGTGTTATGATAGACTCCCAATTTATCAAGCTGAATCATCAATTAGTGCGAGATTATCGGGCGGGGAGTCTAATGATATGAACCAACAAGCGGTGTTCTCTTCTGTTGGGCTCTCTAGAGAATCCCGGGTGCCAAAAGGGGGAATTATCACTTGCAATGTTTGCCCAGATGACTGGGCTCTGCCGCCTCAATTCGAGCATAATTAATGCAAGCAAAGCCGGAGCGCCAATATAGCAATGCGGCAGGGCCGGAGGCAGTGCCCAACTTGTTAATTATGCAGGCAGACAAATGTCATAACTGACCAGCCGAGTGAACCTGAATCCGAGCCGCAATTAATGTGCATTTTCATGGCGACTTTCGACTGCCATTTGCACAGTACATTGAGTTTGTTTTTTTGTTTTTTTTTCGCCCTCACGTGCAAGCCGTTCAGCTGTCCCTGAATCATGCCCCGATGCCAGTTTCTATTTTGGTATTATGTAAAAATTCTTCAGACATATAATAATTTCTCATATTGGACTGGGCGACGAGTGGGTGGTGGTTGCGGAACTAAGATGTGTACAACCACGACCAGCGAGGGGATGCGACAATCCACTCTGCCAGCCATGGTAATGACCTCATGCGGGGCCATCAGATGAGTGAACTAATCCACGGAACTGGTAGCTGGTAGCTGGTAGTTGCATCTGCAATATGAATGTTTATACGCAAGTGGCAAATGAATATACGAAAGCGGAGGACTCGCTCTGATCAATGCAAATTTAATGCAATTGGAATTTGTTTGCAGCTCCCTGGGAGCCCGTACCTTCCACTGGCAACAACTGTTGCTGGCCTGATTCGCGTTGCATTGAAGTCAGGACAAATGTAATTGGCCGGGGCGTGGGTAACAGGGGAACAATTCGAGGACAATGCAATGCCAATTGCCCGATGAAAATGGGCAATGGTCTGCTCAATATCGAATGTTAATTCACGGACAGAGGAAACCAAAGCGCTACAATTGCAATTGAAAAGCTTTTCGCTAGTGTTTTGTACAGACTTAAAAGCTAAGAGTAATTTGTAGTTCGTTACGGATTGAATATAAAACAAAATACATATATTTATGTAATGAAAATAAAAACTAATGCAATGGTTCCAAGAAGCGGTTATTACTCAGTTGTATGGCTTGTATTTTAGCAATAATATGAGTGAAACCGATAAACGAATTTTGATAAATCCCTATGACAGGCCAGGCATTTCCCTTTGGCTCAAAAGGCGGAGCAAATTGGCCATCAATTGGCGTCCACTCAATGGTACTTGACTTCTCTTCGGTTCAGCAGCGTTCCCTTCACTCTTGCTCTTTATCGTCAGGTTGT
This sequence comes from Drosophila ironensis, assembly GCA_021223825.1. Classification (NCBI taxonomy): domain Eukaryota; kingdom Metazoa; phylum Arthropoda; class Insecta; order Diptera; family Drosophilidae; genus Drosophila; species Drosophila ironensis. The sequence goes on along the minus strand of JAJJHQ010008452.1, from coordinate 4,167,595 downwards.
AAAAACATCCATAAAGGCTGCCATTAAATGGCCAAGTGATGTCAACATTAGGTGTGCCACGCCCATCCGCCCTGCAGTGCCGCAAATCCACCCCCACAGCCCACAGTCCACCACATCACATGCCATACACGTCACACACCGCACACACCGCACACACGTGGGTCGAACTCATCCACTGGGATTTGCAATATGTCGCCAGCATATTCATCACACACCACCCCCTTCGGTGGGCTCCCCTTTTGATGAGGGCTTGCTGTCAAAATATTGACAATTGGTCTTTAGTTGGCGTGAAGGTCAACTGCACATTAACTGCAGGCAGTCAAGGACACTCTGGCCGCTGCCGACAGGCAAGGGGCGTGGCCAAGCGCCCGTAAATCTGCGACAGTTTCGGTCCATCTTGTGCGCCCTATTTGCTGAGCGCGTTTACAGAGGGAATTAGCGCGCGATTATCTTCTAATTGGATGCTAATTCCCAGCCGCAACCCACTTATGCATGTAAGTGGATGTATATCTGCTAAAATCGCCCTGTTTTTGTCGCTGCGTGACTTACTTTAAATTCGGATAATCGAATCGAAAACATTTTGTGCCCAGCGGCTGTTGACTTTGCCACAGAAAACCAAAAACGGCAAGCGGCAGGTTTTCTGTGGGGCAATCGCCTTCGTCGCGGCTTGGATTTTGGCAAGTCGGGGGGCTGACGTTATTTTGCGGCTGCCCGAATATTTATAGAAGAAATTTTGGGATGGAAGCACATGATTGCCGGGTGCCAGGCGGTGTCAGCATTAGCCTAATGAATCCATCTCTGGATACGAATCTCTTGGCTGGCTGCACAAGTTCCTTCCCAGCGGCCCAAAGGGTTATGGGCCAAGGCGGGAGACCTAGACCTCACCAAAAACGTGCCAGAAATATGCACGCAGTTACACAGAAAATAAATTTAATTCTCTGTAAATTTTGTATGCTTTTATCAATACTTTTTTATGAGATCTACAACCCCAAAGCGTTGCAGTATTTCTAAGCTTCCCGCCTGCAGCTAAAATTATCGCAAATAAATAATATTGTTGTTTCCTGCGCATTATTCAGCCCAGTTCATTGGACCTGCCTTAGTTTTGTGATAAGGAGCCGTCGCAATCAAACACAATGTTGTAATTAAAGGGAAACTCCGAGAATTTGTTGGAACACACTTCCATGCCGCATGAGCATACAATTTATATTTAAACACGAGTATTTACAATGCCAACCCCAGTCGCGTGAATTATCGCTCGATCCAAGTGAAAGTTCTGGGAACGGGTGCGTTTATCCACAGACCAGATACATGGAGAAACATTGAGACATCCAACAACCCCTTTGCCCCAAAGGTGCCGAGCAACTTCTTCGCTGGCGAGTGCACAATTGTGTCCGAATGCATTTGGAGGCTTAACCGGAAACTTTTAATTTAATTAATTTATACACAAAGGCGCAATCAAGAGCACTGGCGACTTGAGCGAGTTGAAGGGCGAGGGGAGTGGTGGCGGGACTATGCGAATTGCGGTTACAAGCGCCGTGTGCATCTGATAGATAGATAGATACTTTCTCCCACCCCCTGGCCGCCCGTCGCGATAAAGCGCTTTGATGTTCACTCGCACTGCTCTGCGCGGTTCATTTCGCTTTGCGCTCAGTAATTTTGTTCGTTTGTTACGCTTTATTCCCCTTCGGTTTGAGGGCAATTCCAAAAAATCGGCCTTTATTCGGATGCTGCAGCCTGCAACTGCAAGATACATCTCCGCCGAAGACGCACGGAATCCCGCATGCAGGTTGCACACTTGTGTTGTCTTTGGGGCCTTTTGTAGCAACAGGTGAACTCTGTTTATTGATGCACTCATTGCGCTAATTTGTTTACCCGGGATGATTTACTGGTCCGCCCGCCCGCTGACAGGGTCAAGGGTGGATGAATAGATGGGATGTGCCGATGGATATACGATTGGCTGGTGGCCCGGACATCGACCGGATGTGGCTGTTATCAATTAGCCAGCACTATAAACAGGACATGCGATACAAGCAACAGGTGCCGCAAATATTTAGCCGGATCCGAGGGGCAGCATAAACTCTATTTGGCCTGCTGGTGTCCGAATGTTATTGATTTCTGTGCGCCGTTGGGCAGTTAACTAACATATGTCGGATACTCGAGCATAAATTAATTATTTAGAGCGGCCATAAAGGCGAGCCCTGAGAATTGTTTACCCAAACACTCTAGTTACCTGCCAAAGCTCGAGGATCGATGCCAAGTGGCACCACAAATCGCCGCTTAGGGTTGCCAAGGGGGAGGAGCCACAGGTGGCACCAACGCAGATATGTGTCCAATCACCAGTAGCGCCTTGACAATCTCTTTCTCTCTTTTTTTTTTTTAATTTTATTTATTGAAGCATTTATTTATTTTCTTTTGCCCGCCGAGACGCTAATTCAATTGACACTTATTTTCGATTTTGGTGGTAACAATAAAACTGGATGGAAAACTTTTCGGAACTTATTTAGTTTGGCATTTCATTGAGACAAAGCACTGGCACACACACTTGGCACACCTCGCACCAGCGGTTCGCACTGGATTTGTTTATTAATCTCTTTATGGCAGCCCAAATTTGAAATTTGATTTTGAATTGCTATTGCGGATATGCGAAATTCTTCCGCGCTGGCCAACGCTCGACGGCAAAATGCGCGAACGCTTCGCGCGGACTTGAAGTGCGAGGCGAATCGGTTCAGAATCGGAATCGGATTGCGAATCGGGCTTTGGCTTCGGATTCGGATGCGTCTTCGGCTCGCCAGGCCGGCCCCTGAACCACCCACCACCAAACGACAACCACCATTCACCACCCACCATCCACGACCCACCATGGACGCCTGTTGAGCGAGTTGGGTTTTGTGGCTGGAAAAGCGTGGTGAGTTGCCAGCCGTTGCAGTTCTATGGCTGCCCCTGAAAATGGCTCTCGTAAAAATGAAAAATAAAATACGCCAGCTTTTATACTTTATTGTCTATATAACTGCAATGGCAGCTGTTGAGATTTCTATTTGCCTCACAGAGAGAAATATGTCGAATATAAATTTGAATTAATAAAAGGTATGTTACATTCCAACATTCCCCATAAATCTAAGAAAATATCAGATAATAAATAATGATGGATAACATAAACTAGATGTATTTGTATCAGTGTAAATAGTTCTAAATTTGAACTTCTGAGTGGCTTTTGATTTATGGCGTCCAATTCATTCAGCTTGCCTTTACTCGCAGAACGTATTTATTGAGTCATTATTTGGTTGAAACTGTCACACATTTTATTTTGAAAATTGTTCAATTCCTTCCTGTTTTTGACAATATTCTTTTTTCGTTCGGCAGCCAATAAAAATCTTTTACATGGTCCCGGGGACACACACACATAATTGAGACGTAAACTGAAATGTGCGATAAATATTTCGCGGCGGTTCTTTGGCCAACTAATGAATTTGAGTGGCCGCAAGAATTGACGGCGCTCTCAATCAATCGACTCATTGAAATTGATGGCCAGCTGGTTGATCCTTGGCATTGGAGTTGAGGAAGGAGGGTGGCAAAGGGCCCGGGGGGTCACGGGGGGTGGGTGTAACGAGGCGGATGTGCCCAAGAGCACGCAACCCCAAAATAATCGTTTGGCCAAAATCAATTTGTGCGACTTTGTTGCTTTATGGTCTGCCATCTCTGTCAGCGCCCCCCTCTTTTCCATATCAGCTTGTTAGCAGTTCATCAAAATTGTTTGCCGCATATTAATTGTCAATGGTTGTTGTATTTGCGCCCGATACTTCTACTGTCACTGTCACTCCACTGCCACTGCTACTGCCACTGCCGCTGCTACTGCTGCTGTTGCTGTTGCTGCTACTGTGTCGCGGAGTGCGATCGAAATGTACGAGTATTGTTATTAATGCCCCCATCTACACGGCGGGAATATCGTTTTATTGACATTTGGTGCACGTGACCAGCCTGCAGAGGCGTTTGTCTACTGCTAACCAAATAGTCGCTTGCTTTTAATGTGCAAACAAACAAAGTTGAGACCGAAATCGGCATCGAATACCTGTCGGCTGGGATGCTCACAGCAGCCAATGCGGCGTATACGTAATAAAGCGCAATGCTCGTTCTGTTTAGTCACTTGGCCGGATTTGTTAGTGGCCTAGACGCAAAGACACCCGTTAGTGCCCACGTTCTGGCCATTTGCACGTCCATCTTGGGCTCTGCAAGGGGATTTGCTCGACCAGCGACGTCAACCGGCTCACAATTTACGGCATTCAATTTAAAAGCAATTGAATATTTTTAAATTTCAAAAATGTGTGCAAGTGAAACAGTGCGATTAAGTGAAGGAGACGCCAATCAGCCAGGGCTTTTCACCACTTGTTGCGAGGTGAAAAGTTTAGGTTTGGGTCTGGGCTATTCTTTGGTTTCCCTCCACAATATGTTTTGGAATGTACAGAAATTGAATTTTATCATTTCGCTGACGTTTTATTGCTTATTTCACACTTTCTGCAATTAGTTTTTATGGAACTAAGGCAATTCACATGTGAAAATTAAATTACCCAATGCTGATGTTTTCACTATTTTAAGAATACAAAATATTCAGAGGAACGTGTGGCTTCTTGGCGATATCTTTGTGCTAGTAACATACACATAAGCTAAAATTAAAAACTTGTGCAATTGCATGTATTCGAAGTCACTGCATCACCCATGCATCTCTTTGTAACGACATTTAATTAAAATAATCACATTTTAATGCTGGTGACAATTAAAGAGGGCTCATCCACCCAGAACCACATGTCAGCCACTTGGCTCCGCATCGTCTCGGCTATAGTCAACTGAAATCCTATATTTTTTCTTCCCCTTCGTTTTTCCCCTGAAATTGTGGAGTCAACGCTCAATGAATTCCGGAGATAAGAAAGAGAGCAGGCGGAAAATCGACGAAGAAACGGAAGGGGGGGTTGACACATGAGTACTAAACGTTTACTAATTGTGTACTTAATTGCACTGTGGAAAATCAAACCAGTTCAAGATACATTGAAAGCAAACCAAGCTTCATTGAAAATATGATTATTCTATAAATTGGTTTCAAGATCATTTGGTTTAATTTTTCAAGAGATTGATATATTTATTTTGTAAGGTTAAGCCCTTGTTTTTTACAGTGTGTGGGAAACAAGCGATGAGCGTGACACGATCCGCACTCGGCTGCACTGCCGAATGAAAAGGGGTATCAAGTATCTGTCAAACGGCAGCGGATCTGCCTCTCCTCATACAAATGTGAATTATTTACCAGCAATATCTTTATGATATTTACATATGGGCATTTGTCGCCCCGAACCGCGCGCACTCGGCACAATTTAATTAAGAAGCAGCGCCAGGCTAGACAAGCCGGGTTTGCTTCGGCCCCTGCTCAGTTCAGTCGAGTTTCGGGTTCCGAGTTCTGTGCTTATTCTGGCTTTAAATATCATAACACTTCTGGGTTCTGGTCTGGGCGGCTTGGGGCTTGGTCTCAGTCTGCTGGGGAGCGCGAATGCGAAAGATGTGCGCCACCGATCCGTATATTCCGAGCGGATTACACTGTGGATTGGCTTCCGTGGCGGTCTGAGGATTCGATTGTTTGGCGACGCCATGTGCTGTTGGTGTGCACGTGTCTACTGGACGGTCCTGCACAATCTTCTGGCCCGCATGCTGGACAACCTACTGGAGTTTGACTGGCGCAGGCCGTTCTTGTGCGGCTGCTGTGCGGGATACCAGCGCCAGTCGAGTGGCGATGATGGTGACGTCGCAGCCACTGAACGGGTTTCCAGACACGATGACGATCCACAGCCCCAACAGCCCCACCACGATTACATCATTGTCGGTGAGTTCTCTGGGATCTCTTATAATCTCAAAGATATTTTTGGCATAGGTTTAAATCGAGCTTAATCTTCACATTTAAATTGATACAACGAACAAGCTTAATAGGTCACTAAATATAGGGAATAAATGGTGTCGCTTATCTTTATTGATTGGTTGTTCGTTTATCTAAAAAAAAAATACAAACATTCAACAGCCTTAACTTGGTTTATAAAACCGCATCGTTATCATAAGAAATGATAACGAGGTTTCTCTTTAGAAAACATTTACCCAATAATTCATCAAAACAATTTAATTAGGCTACGCTATGCGGTCATCATGTGGAAAAATTGAACTTAATACGTACTTTGCTTCTTAAACGCTTATCGAATTATTAATGTTTATGTTAAAAAAAACCCAAGCTTCAATTAGCTGAAATAAATTAAATAAGTTTTAAAATTAAAGTCTTTCTTCCCTATCCAGATGATGCGGAGGCCAACTACGAGGAGATTGAGGAGAGGCGCGTGGAAACAGAGCCATATTACTTTACTGTGGACCGTCCAACCGCGGAACGGATGCTACATGGCCGAGAGGATGGCTCCTGTTTAGTGCGACCTTTCAAGGCCGCCGACGAGTGCATCCGGTATATTGTGAGCATCTGGACGGGGGATCAATTCTATCACCTTTTTGTGAGGCAACTGGACAGAAGACAGCGCTATGCCATTGGCCAAATGAAGCCCCGCGAGCGCTACTTCGGCTCCCCATCTGAAATCATCGAATTCTACACCGAACATCCACTTTTGTGCACCAACAAAGTTCGCAGCCAGTGCATTCAATTGCGACCCATCAGTTACGCTTAAATACGGGATATTTATTGGTTAAGAGAGAAGTTGTATGTACAAATAGATTAAGCTCAAGACGATGATTAGGTGGCCACAACCGCCTTGAAGGCGCACTGATTGTTCTGCATTAGAGCGGGCCACAAAAAGGCCTTAATCAAGTCCGATCGCCGGTCCGCCTGCGGATGCCGCTCGTGTTTCTCGGGCCGCAGAAAACCTGAAATTCCCATTGAAAGTTAAGTTAAGTTAACAAATAAACTGAAGCCAAATCTCACCAAGATTAAAGTCCATGTCCAGGTAGTAGGGCGACTTCTGGTTGATCATTCGCCAGGCCAATCGCACACAGGCACTCACGTAGTGCGTCAATGGAGGGCAGGACTCCAGACAGGGATATTCGTGGAGGGTGGAGAGCACCTGATTGAAGACGCTCCGCTCGATCTCGCCCAGCGGAAAGCTGTCGACCGTCTCGTGCAAATGCTGACGCACGGAGCGGTCGAGGGCCAGAGTTGTCTCGCTGCTGCTGTCCAGGGCGCAGTTCAGAGTGCGCCGCACCTCAAGGACCTTCCGCTCCCTCATCCCATGGCACAGGCGGAAGGAGAGCTTAAAAAATGAAGCCATCAAATGTTAGGATTAAGCATCAAGGCAAATTATTAAACTTGGATTTATTCGGAGGTGATTTTGTGTTTGTTAATTTTCGATTATATAAATTCAAAACGGGTCAGTTTTAATCATGAAAATAATCCATATTATTTGCTAATTGATAAACGAATAAGCAAGTCTGCTGCAGGTGTCATTCCTCTCTGAACGAAAGTTTACAAGCTACATAAAATAACTTGATCTGGGATCTTTACGAGCGTGGCCCACGTAATTTTCGGCTCCCTGGGGCTCCGCTTTCCCTGGCTTTTCTCCACTACGCCTAATCGTTTGCTAACTTGATTTCAATCTGGGAAAATTGATATTTTGCAATACCAATTTACCAGCTGACAGGATCTAGAGTCTTGCAGCCCACGGGCCTAAGTTGATAAGCGATCAAGCAACTGAAAATTGAAAGTAATCTTTGCCTCGGCCACGCAGTTTTAGAGCAACTGTGTCATGCTTTATGCACAAAGCAAGCAGTGTAGGATCTCAAACTGTAAAGCAGTCGGAGAGCAAGAATTCTTATTCAATTTTTTAATGACAAGGTAAATAATAAATACAAAGAAGTTCTCCAAACCAATTTGCATTGAAATACCTTTTGAATAGTTAAAAAAATAGATGGAACGAGATTGTCCCCTTTTTAAACAATTGTTTTTCACTCTGCGACAGGTGAAAATATTATTTGCATGAAATTGGCTCCAATAATCCCATTTACCGCCCAAGTTCCACACATTCCATCCCTCACGAATCTGACAATGCCCAGCTTATACCATTGTCTTGACAGGTGAAAACTGCGCAGACAATTAATAATTGGAAACTACTACAAATCTGATAAAACATCGCTTGTGCGAAAGCCTTTAACCCCAGAAAAATGAGTGATTGACTCGGATACGGCGCACCCAATTAGAAATCTAACAAGATTGACAAGCAATTGGCAACTAATTTCTCCCCCGATCGGGTTAATCTCGACTTGTTTTCGTCGGCATCTCCAGAAGTGTGTAATTGAATGTCTGGGATTCATCTTTCCATCTACAACTTTTCGGGGGTACTTACCACGATCATGGAGAAGAGTATCTTTCCCTTGAGGCTGTGCGCGTGCTTTATCTGCGGTAGACTGTCCAACGCCTCCAAGGCGTCCGCTCGGTTCTCGACGTAGAGATTCCGATAGAGCGACACCATTTCGCTGTTGGAGAAATGAGGCATAGGTATACATATGTACATAAATAGGGACAGATCGTGGGATGCGAGCAAGTGAGAGTTTTATGCGGTCGCGATTTGTTTTGAGACTGTAATGTGGGTGTAACTTCAACTTTCAAGCGGGTCAAGAGCTAGAACCAGTCCACAAAGAGTCGAATTTGTGGAGTGTTTCTTCATTTTAAACGAATTTCGATAAGTTTACATTAGTCATAATAGATCGTTACTCATTATGATCAGCAAACAGTAGAGTTAAAACAAGAATAGCCCTGGACTTCACTTAATTTGCAAGGTAACTATGGATGCTCACCTGCCGTCATCGCTTCCCGAATCATCCGAATGGTAGCCATCGCTACAGCTGCTTCCCCCTGCTCCGCTCTGTGCCGTACCCTTTCCCATGGAGAGCGTGGGGCCGGGAGGTCCTCCTTCGGGGCCCATCATGTGCAGCACAACCTCGCAGCCGCGGGAGAAGTTCATCAACAGGCCGGCGGCCGGACGGCGCTCCACCAGAGCCTGTGCATCCAGGCGACGAACTTGGCCCACGCAGGACAACACCTCCTTGTCGTTCTCCACGCGGGTGCTCAGATTCTCCACGAGTGTCTGCAGCTGCTTCAGCGCCGGCTTGTCCAGCATGGTGAGAAGTGTCTTGTTGTCGATCAAACGCTGCTGAATGTCTCCATAGTTTATGGCCAGCAGACGCTGGTGGGAGGAGTGGGCGGGGTCCTGGTTGACCGTCACCATGCTCAGTTCCTCCAGCTTGTGAATGGCCATCTTGTAGGTGTCGACGTGGCGCTGCAGCTCTGTTTTGAGAGCCACGTGCAGCGAGATGAGCTGCCCGGAGGCATCGGTGGTGAGTCCGTGGACGCCCAGTCCCTGGACAGCATTATCGAAGCAGCGTCTTCGTTCCCGCACAGTTTGCCGCAGAGCTGGCTCATATAGGGCCAAGGCCTGGAGCAAGCGAGTGCATCTCTGCCGCAGGCCAGACTCGTGAGGATTGGCAAAGAGCCGCACCAATTGCCAGACCACCGTTTCGCTGGGCACATCCGGTTTGGGTGTTGTGTTTAGGGTGGTCAACCTGGAAGCGGGATTTAACTGACTCCAGGAACGGAAACATTCTAGAAGTTTGCTTATTTCTTACCTGGTGAAGAAGGACTCCAAAAGGTAGGCACTGTGCGGCAGGTGCTCCAGCAACAGATCAAGTGGCAGTTCGGCGATCACCGATCGTAGGACGGATGGACCCAGGCGTCCCACCACGCCGGCAGCCTCCCGATACTGTCTGCCCTCGGAGAGGAGCATCAGACGGCGCAGAACCTGCCGCGGACTGGTGAGAAATTCCCGGCCATCCCGCGAGGGTCCCCTAATTCTTTCCCTGCTGTCCGCCATCGAGGCGGCGGATAGGGACAGCGGCGGCGAAGGTGAGCTCCCGTGGAGCTGGAGGATCGCGTCCTGGTGGTTCTTCAGCAGCAGCTGCTTTCTGGATGCGTAGAATGCGTGGGTGAGTACTCAGATGACTCGGTTTTTGGTTAATGGAAGAATGGCTTTATACAGATGCGGATGCAGATGCGGTTGCGGAGACTAAGAGATGTGGAGATGCAGATGCGAGTTCAGTGGGTCTGCTTACAGCATATTGGGCGTTGGTTCCATAGCCATGCACTCAACGAGTTACTGCTATCCAGAGGAGGGTCTGAAAAGAGCCAGATAGACGCACAAACAATGCCACAATTAATAGCGAATAGGAAATCTCTTGTTGGCAAGAATTCGCGCACAAAACAATTGGCACTTTCACCGGAGCCAACATAATTTATCATAACTTAGGGCGCCAACAAAAATACTCGACTACAATGCAATCAGTTGTGGGAGTTTCCCCCTCAGATATGACAACTAGGAAAATGTTTAGTGCTCCCCACAAAGGCCGCTTTCCTTGGGGCCATGGCCATGCCACACATGTCAGTCATTTTTCAGCTGTGCAGGAAAATGCCGTTTAACCCCGCCACATTGCCGAATGCATTACCATTAAATGGTACAGCCAAGATTAATGGTGTGCGCACTGCACTGTTAGGCATAATTATTAAATAAACAACGATTTTGAGGAAATTTGAAGTTAGAACTTTGGGCACCTGCAGGTTATTGCCTCCTCTTTTCCATGTTGGCTTTATTCTGACCATTTTCATGGAGAATCAGGGAATCGGACACCAAGGCAACCAACCCGAACTGAAAAGAGGTAGACAATGTTTGCCTTCCCGAGAATTGACTAGCAGAAAACATAAAATGTTTACCAACAAGCCGAAAAGCCCGGAAAAGCAGCCGACCACAGCGGCGGTAAGTGTCCGGTGGTTACACTAGCCAAAAATTCGAGTTTGAAAGTCTATTTTATACCCCAATAAAAATACTATATAAATAACCAAGTGTTATAGTTGAATTAACAATTAAATGCAGATAAATTATGAAAAAGTCTACCTATAGTTTATCCAAGTTAGGAAATTTGAATGAGATTTTATCGAGAATGTTTAGATTGTTAAAACTCGAAGTAAACCCTTCTAACTATTATTTTCCGTGCACTTTAGTTTATAATGCTAAACTTCAATTAATAACGTTTTTTACGACTTCAAGTTCTGTTCTGGATTGAAGTTGTATAACGTACAACCTTCCAGCTGAAACCCCCAGCTGGAAGTTGGAACTGGAGGTGACAGTGACCCACCCCCCGGGGGTCAGCCGTGCACTGCCAGCCGGTACCTTAACGGACAGGTAGCCGCCTTAATTGAAGGCCAGTGAGTGCGCTTTGGCAATACTTTCCGTTACCAAATGCGGCTGCCGAAGGTGTGCCGTCTGGGAAAAGAATGTGCTCCACGCCCAGGTGCACTAACATAGTCGGCCTGACGGGCGGGCGCAATTACTTATTGTGGGAACGAGATCCGATCGGATGTGGTAACGGAAAGATTCGCAGAGATTTGCGTACGTGTTGCCAAAATAGCGTGCAGGATCACCCGCTGGCCGACATCCGGAATCTTTCCCACCATGCGGAGCCGTAAATCCGAGAGATAAACAAAAGTTGCAGCATTCCGCATTTCGCTGAGCTCATGAGGCCAGAATCCCCAGACATGACAGACACAATGAAGCCCCGGAGAAATGGGAAGGGGTGCGGGATTACAAGACAATTATGAGACACGGGCGACAAATTGAAAGATGGCATCTGCTGGCTGGCTGGGAAAGCCATAGAAACGTGGCCATGACACTTGGGATGCGCTTCGCTGGGTCAAAAATATCGGTGTGGTGGAGGGAAGTGGTGTGCGATGGCAGTGTGTTATGTTATGTAAGCCGGTGACAAATGAGCGGGCTGAGAACGGAAGCCAAACTTGTAGCCACAACTCAAGAACTCGAGTGTGTATCTACTTGTATCTCCATCTCCATCTGTATGTGTATCTGTATCTTTGGCTGCGGCTTTTAGTTACACTCCGGGTCTCAGTTGGTTTAATGAACCCAGCGAAAATAGAAATGTGGCGATGTGAAATGATTTGTTGTGCTGGCTGGCCAAAGAACACAATAACATAACTCTTCCGTTCCCCTCCGGCCTAGCCGCAATTGTTATTACAAAAATTCGTTATGAAGTTGCTGGCTCTGATAGTTTTTCGCAGGCCAACAAACTTCTAATTGCCCCGACCCCGTGCTCTGCATGCAACCGAGGGGGTTTTCATATTTTACGTTTTTTTTTGGCACTCAGCCCTTGTAGATTTCAGAGTTATTTTTAGGGGTTATAAAAAACAGGTGATTATTATTAAATTATGGTATTTTGAACATCTAACACTTGACTTGCAAGGTGAAAGAAAATAACGTAGGATTATCATTCGGTTGTTACGTAGAAAGTAGCATTTCCGGTGGCATTATCTGTTATAAAAACAGTGGCATATAGTTTACAATGCAAAACATGTTTTGCAGTGCGACTTGATCTATAATAAATCTTCCCCAATCTGAGTTTTAAGCTAACCCAATTAAGTTAGTTAATATTTTAAATCTTCGAGTCTGGAAGCTCTAGCATCTCTAATTTGTATCGTTGCCATAATGGCAACCATAACGAGCGCGGGATGAAGTCGGCATGCGGTTGCCATTAAGCTTTGATTACGATCTACTATCTGTGGCATGCTGGGGAGCCATCAGCAGTTCTGCTTGGATCGCAATCGGAATAGGAATAATAATCGCAGTCCCAGCGGACACCTGTTGCAATTAGCGGCCAGACGGGAACGGCCAAAAAAGGGCAAAAAAATATTCCGGCCATTCCGCTAGCCATGTCGGCTCAGTTGGTCGTTAATCAAAGAGAGCGATCCAATCAAGTTGACCTCAAAATCCAGCCGGGACAAAGCGGCACGAATTTATTGTCATAAGACAAGCGCACAAGTTCTATATACCAACAAAAAAAAACTCTATATAGAAAATAAAACAAGACAAAAAAGACTCGTTTGTGGAACACTCTCTAACTGTTACATGGACAAAGGGAAGAACGGCCCTCTTTCAGTTCCCATAACTTGCCAAAATTAGCATATCCATTCTCCTCTATTGATTGATTCCATCATAAAGCATAAATGGTTCGCGGCTAAGACAAAAGGGCCCCGCCGGCAATGCCTCCGAACTACAGCTCACCTACTTGAGGCCATAAAGTTGTAGGCCCTGCGAGTTTCGGGCCATCAAAGTTTGACAGCTCTGCAGCAATCTAATTCGTATTAACTTTTTTTCTCGGCTGGCCCCTTTGGCCAGCACCTCAATTATAGGATGGGAACAAGTCGGAGCTGGGTCCGAAGAAACTGGGTTAATTCCATTCATTCAATTAGAATAGGAACAGCCGCGAGTGTTGGACACACATATCTCCGGTGTTTCTGTTTTTATTTTACGGCCCCGTCGCAAGTTACCTTGCTAATTGGCGTCGCCTGCTCAAATCTCAGTGTCTGGGAAAGATCTTCTTTCTTCTGGCCCCTGAATCTGCATAATTTAGCGCAGAACAGCACAGCCCAGCCCAGCCCTTGCCTAAGCAGAGTTAATGAGGGACTAAGCATCCGATTTGTGGAAAGTATCTCATTATGCGCGGATTCTCACTTTATTTAAGGCATTAAATTTTATTTGGGAACAAAAACTTTTGCATGGACCAATGCAGGAAATGCGCAAGAGGGCTTTGGTTGAATAGTATAATTAGGCAGCTTCAGTTTTTCCTAATATTTTATTATAGGCTTCGGGTGTGGCTTTATATGTCGTATCGTTTGATGTCTTTACTGTTATGAGTTAATTTATGATGCCGGGCTATCGAAAACATATAATTTTCATAAATATAACCCTGATTGTAGGTATTTACAACTTCTAGGAAGAAAGTCTCCGCGCATTTAAAGTTATTTTCCATATACTTTTCAGTGTACTGTGGCTAAACATAGGCCTGGTAAATGAGCAACAATAGATGTGTTATGATGCTCAGCCAATTGAGGAAAGTTGGTTATTATGCGCCTGACTTCCCGCTAAACATGTGAATCTTTGTTCAAACAAGTAATGTTTCTATCGCGGAGCGTTCAACTCTATTGGTTACAAAGTCACACCATTCACACACAGCTGGGGGAGATGTTTTCGTGCCACTTACATGGTTTTTCCAGCGTTCCTGCAACGCTACTTGTGGGTAAGTGTGCCACTAATCCGAGCTCTCAAATCCCCAGGAAATTCGCCAGGTCGCTTCTTCTACTTGACACCAGAAAATTCGCAGGCGCAGCGGCTGTGTTGCAGTTGCAGTTGCAGCTGAAGATTCTCCACCGTTTTCCCCCGGCCACAACAATTTTCACTTTGCTGCCGAAAGCGACAGGGTCAAACACTGACTTTGGTGCTGTCTCTGGGTCTTTCAGATTGCCACTTGGATCTTGTACTTGTTGGTTGTATCTTGTATCTCGTTCCCTGTAGAATGTGCAACCGCAAATCAAAGCGTTGACGGCGCCTTCGTGTTCGAGTTGGCAATTTTCATTCGGCAACAGCGACTACAAACATTTTTGCACTTCATTAACTCGTCTAACATTTGTGCGGCAAATGCCACGGCAAATTCCTCTGTCTGTCGGTTTGTTCCACCTTGCACCGCCGCACTACCCTTTGCCCAGCATCTCTGGCAATTGCAATCACTTTTCGCGGGCTTTAAGGTCTTGAGCACGCGCCTCCAGAAAATTGCAGAGAAACCAAAATCACCGAAGAAGATACACCGAATTGAAAATCGGGAAAATCGAGCAGAGCAGAGCGGAGCGGAGCACGACCGATCGCGGTAAAAGTCCCAAACAGACTGAACGAATGTCATGACCAAAGAGCCACTTGCAGGTAACACTACCCAGTTGGAGAGGGAGCTGGGAGAGGCCGGAGAATCACCTGCAAACGGAGAAACAGAGAAACGGCGAGAAAGAGACATGGGCAGTGAGCACCTTCAGGTGCGCAGCCGCACACGTTGAGCGTGCCTCAAACCTCAACAGCTCCAAGAGCTCCTCTGCCAAGCCCCAAATTGAGATTGAAACTCCGCAGAAGCAGCCCCTCGGAAAAGTTAATCCATGCACAGAAAACAAATCACCACAATTATATCCAAATTTGTAGGATCGAATTTATTTTAAATTCCTCTATATTTCTAAGACAAATTTTCAAAAGTAATATGATTAAACCTTATAAAATATCTCCTTAAATAAAGAAATCTATTTATGTTAAGTCACAGTGGTATGTTTAATTTTGGCGCCATCTCTAGGAGTAATTAAATCATAATATACTCCACATATCCGTAATGAATTACTTACAGTGACTTAAAATATTGTAGCAGCAGCTGCTGCCAGATCCACCGGGCGGCCGATTTGAATTGAGCCAACTAATGGCCGATGTTTGTTTGTTTTTGGCCAAGTTAAAGCGTCCGCCGCTTGGAGCGGAAAGTGCAGCTGCTTCTCTGCCATTTACCGATTGTTAGTTTAATTGCAAT
Organism: Drosophila ironensis; assembly: GCA_021223825.1. Classification (NCBI taxonomy): domain Eukaryota; kingdom Metazoa; phylum Arthropoda; class Insecta; order Diptera; family Drosophilidae; genus Drosophila; species Drosophila ironensis. The sequence continues at coordinate 4,152,130 of JAJJHQ010008452.1, read as the reverse complement.
AATGGACAACTCTGCAGGGGAGCTCCATCCTCATCCTCATCTCCAACTCCAATACCCATACCAATACCATCTCTGCATGCGGTTCATGGGATTTGGATTCCGATTCGGCCTCGACTTAAAGTTGGAGAATTTGGGTTAGTGTGTGCGGTTTTGGCAGCAGCAACTTGGCAAAGAAATCGCACAAAGACTAGCTTTCTATCGATGCCACAGCCCCAACAAACTATTCGAATAAACATATTAGAATCTCCCATCGAGAGTTGAACAGTTGTGAATGATGCAACCGGCGGGAAAGGCATTGGAAAAGATTTGGCCTCCGTTTTGCATACACAATACATACTACACCCATGGCTGCTGGGTGGGCTGCACTCTTTGAATTTCAGTTCCAGCCCAGACTCGGCTAATTAGCTTAATTACCCAATGCCAGAGGCGAATTAATTTCACTGGCGGCAAACGGTGAAAAATGTTGGCTGAAACAAAAGCAGGCTAGTGTTGACTCCCCACGCCCATCGCTTCCAATGCACGGCAAGAAAATGGGTGTATTTAACAACTAATTTATAAAAAGTACTCCAAAATTATTTCTCTGGGAACTAAACGTAAAGGTATAGGCTTTTGGGTTTGGAGCATTCTTAGCTTTTTGTTGGAGCAGGTGGAAATGAACCAGAATGAGTTAAGATCGGCAGCCACAGATTAGAGCCCATTGCCAGCGCCTTGGCCAAAAGATTCGGCCTCGGCCCGAAATGGTCTCTCCGAAATGGTCTCATGCATGCAGCGCAAAGTAGCCGTGCGGCCCAAAGCAGCTGCCAAAGCCCGAAAATTGCGACACCTTCACGTGTTGCGCGCAATTGGAAGACGCTCCACAAACTGTAACCAAAGCGGAGCAATTAACGAGCTCCCCCACAAAGGGGAGTGAACGACGAGCGGGCGGAGGAGGGGATCGAGCCCATTTATTTGCGGCAGGTCTTGGCTGTGTGCGGCATTTGCATTTAGCTGGCTTAACAGGGCGTTAAGCTTGCGACACGGTCATAAAATCCACATCTCGGCGGAGTGGCAGCGTACTTATCTGCCGTAATCCGAAGTTAAAATTGGGTGTTAATAAGTCAAGGTCCCTGGCAATGGTGCGCTACGGATATCCATCTCGGTATCTGCATCTGCATCTGAGTATCTTATTTACGTTTCTCTGGGGAACCGAGCCGTCCTCCTTTTCCTTTCTAAACGCATTTCACTTTTCACCAACGCAGTAGCAGTAGCAGTAGCAGTGAGGTGCGCAAATATTTGCAAGAAATTGTTAAGTGGTGAGAAAAAAAAACATCTAGTGCATTGGGAAACCGCTTACCAAATCAAGTAATTAGCGGTCTGATTTACAAAACACATCGGATTGTCGCCCGCTTCGTTGGTTAATGGTTAATGGCTGTTTTCCGATGCCACACACTTCATGTTCATGTGCGAAATGTCTCCCATTTTTCAGCTCTGTGCTGTTTACTATTTGCTTTTCCATTTCATCTTGAGTGCTCCAGAGCTGCGCCTGCGCACATTTCACTGCGTTAGTTAGTGGCACGGACCGAGGTTGCAGAAACTGCCGGGCCAGATTTGTTTTCGCCCCGCAGAGACATCTGCCAGTCCTGCCAATTGGCGATTTCTCTTTCGCTGGAAAAATGTGGCAATAATCGTAAAGCTTTAACACAAATATTGAGCAGAGTAATTATCAAACCCACAACTGGCCACTGCAATTTATGCTCCTAAGTGACTCGGGATGACTGCAACTTTCAGCGCGCTCGTTCGGATTGATAGCTTGGCCCGATTTTGAGTCATTCGCCGTGACAAGATGGATATCTTTCAGCCGGCAGGAGAAGAAGTTGGCCAATCGGGGAAACCTACTAGTTTCAGTCGGAGTAATAGTAAATAAGGCTGGGCCCAGCCGAATCATCCCACGATGCACTCGTAATCCTCATGAATTTCATCACCCAGCAGCGCCAAGTGCACGAAGCTGGTAGATAAACATCGTTGCAATCAGCGCAGATACAAAGTCACAGATACAAAGCCCATTTCCGTTGCTGCGGCAGCCCTTTGAATTGATTAAAGCCACTCCATTGTGGTGCATCCGCGGCCCCACTCTCTCACGTCCAGCTTCCGTGAAAATAATTCAATTTCATGCCGCATTATCTGTGAATGCCACTTATAGGTATATATCTTGAGTATTCTTATATAAGGGGCTCTTAAGGAAAGTGCACGGATTTGTCTTTCGAGTCGAGCGACTCCAAGTTGCAATTAAATTGACCGGCACACTCATCATGGCCCTGACCGTTGGGTGAGGGAGAAATTAACCTGGCTATTCCAGATTCAAGGCAATACCGGTTCCTCTTCCCACTGCACTGCAAAACTCCTAAACCATGATCATGTTTTGCTTTAAAATGTCTCCAAAAACATGCAAAAGGTCGATAAAACCGGCGAAGCATCCTGATTCTTACCACTAGTTCTTCTCTCTTCTAGATGGTGGTAGTACATATAATATTTCCTCAACAAACATATTACTTTTAAAAATTAAAGATAATATTTATAGTTCTGCTAGCAATACTCTTACATTTTTCTTTGTGCATCTCCGCACATCATGTGGCTGATATGCTTGCAACTCCTTGACAGGCCTTTCGTCTTGGCCAGCCGTTTGGCAACAACTTTCACAAACTTTTGCCACAACTCGGCCGATCGATCGCGGCTCGCGATTCTTATTACAGAATCAGGTGCTGGACTCTCGACTCTCACTCTCTCTGTCTTCGTGCGTCTTGACTGCGGCGAGTCAGTGAACTGAACTTGCAACTTGCAACACGGCACGTTCGGTTGACAGTAAAAGTAAAGCGCCCGTGGAAAAGTGAACGCAATCGAAGGCGACCCACTTTGTGGCTCAACAATAAGGCGCCCCGATCTTTATCTCTTTCTCACTTTTTCGGCTGGATGCTGAGATACTGCTCGCACACATGCGAGTATATCCATTTTATTTTTTTGGGAAAATCTGTGAAGAAAAGTGGGTGGCCCACAGCCATGAGCCACAGACTGTCGACTGTCGTCTGCCGTCTGTTGGGTGTCGAGTGTCAGTAGTGGAAACAGAAATCGAACCGAAAACGCGCCCGGACAAACGCACACGCACAACAAACCAAAGTGGCCCAAACGAGCCACTGGCGTGACTTAATGATGCATAAATATAAGAGGCTCCAGCCAGTAAACTGGGCTGGGTTACACAGAGAAAATGATTCAAAATGTGATTAAATTATACAAATCTTCCTAAAGAAGTTTTAAATATTGGTTAGAAGTTTCCGTTGACCTACATTCTCTAGCTTTGAATTCTTTGAGGAGACATTGGAATCAATTTGGCTGGAGATTTTTCGCAGTATTGAGATCCAGCACGCATTTCTATCGCTGAATGCGGCTTAATTGCGCACATTGCCGCTGCGGGACCAACGAAAGTGAGCCGCGGCAGTGAAATGGCTAAAAACAAAAGTGAGCCGCCAACGATAACCAGAATTTCCGGCCGGACTTCTCTTATCCTTTTTTGGCAACCGTCGCAGAATTTCATTGCTTTTCACTTTTCCTGCATATTGAACTTTGGCTTAGGATTCGAGCCTCCTAATAAACGGGACATTGATAATGTGTTTTGGTGAAAATATTTTCCATTTATATATTAATCAATTAACTTGAATTAAAAGTTGTTCCATTTGTTAATCTGTCACAAGAAAGGAGCGTAATGAAAATGCCAACTTTATTGTGGGTTTTCTTTAATAAAGTTGTCTGAATGTATATTTTATATATTCGAAATACGATTATTTTGGAAATTTGTATTTTATTGGCAATAATTCCCATCAAAGAGAAGAGCTTGCATATGTTATAAGTAGTTGCTCACTGGTTTTACTATTTTTGTAACGATCTGTAATGATGATTAATCTCATATATGAATATGAATGTTCAACACTTTTAGGCAATCATTTCTGTCTTTTTAGTATATGGCAGACATAGTTTATTGGTAACGTTTAACTTCACTGGTAGATGCACAATGTTTTATACTGTCTTTCGTATTGAGATAGTTTAGTTTTTAGTAGTACCACAGCACATAAGCATATAGCACAATCAGCACGAACAGCATATGGATGAGAAATAGCTCGATGGCCAGGGTGAACAAAGCCAGTGGCTTGATGGCCACGTAGGTAATCTGGACGAACATTCCGGATCCGTTGAGTATTTTGTGGTACCGCTAGTGTGAGGAAATCCTGAGACCCAAGATTGCTGTGCCTACTCCTGGACAGTGAAGGTCAATTGCTTGCTGCTGCGTGAGCTCTCGAATCGGTTGGGAGTGTGCATGCTGAGCATGGCCGAGATGCCGATGCCTAAGATGCCTAGGAGGAGAGTGACCACAAGGAGCCCGGCCAGGATCGGAGCGGTCACGAATCCCACGCAGTCGTAGACCTCGCCGAACTTTGTGCGCCCATTGAGCCACGGCTGCACCTGAAAATCGCTGAGCAGCAGGCTCTGGAGTGTTTCGTTGCGCACCGGATTCAGGAAGGTCACGTTCTCCGACGAGCAGCGATAGGAGAATCCCAGCGGGGCATTGGGTAACGTATACTCATCTCCGCGGGCCACCAGCACACTCTTTTGATCCCGGTAGTCCACCTCTACGTTCCTCAGGGTCCACGATCCCCGGATCAGAGTGAATTTGAACCGCAGTGTGCACTTCTCGCCCGAATGCATAAAGGTAATGCTCAAGCGGCCATATCCCTTGCCATGCTGATCGTCGAAGGTGATCTGCTTTGTGTGCTCCTTGAGGATGAGTGTGTCGTTGCTCAGCCGCAGCTCCAGGGGTCCGTTCAGGCTGAGAACCGCCTTGTTGCCTTCCGCCACGTACACGAAGTTTTCTTCGGTCTCCTCTGCAGCAGATTCGGATTCCTTCTTTGACTTGGACTCCTCCTCGCCTGTGGCTGCCTCGCGCTTTGCCAGGAAGTGTGGCTCTTCCTCGCGGCTGGCCAGGATTCCTATGACCCCGCCTTGTCCGTATGTTTCCAATGCCTCGTTGTAGGCAGAGAGGATTTCAGAGTCGTCCTCTTCGCAGCGTCCAGAAAGGTTTATGACCTATAAATTTGAAGGGTTTTAATATTTACAAGAAAAGGAATGGTATCCACAAAAAAACAAAAACATTTTGATCGTGTGCCTTTATTTAAAGATACTTGGAATTCACTAGATATAATTTGGTGGAAATAAATATAGATTCAAGCATATACAGGGTGGGTCAATGTTTATTTTGGAAAGTAAACATTCAATATTTCTCAAAAGTCTTTTCAATAATGAGGTATTTCGATGATGTTGATCTTTCCTTCCATTAAATGGAATCGCATTTGTGAATATATCGTAAACAATGTGTATTCTACACAATGAAAAACAGGGAAACTATTGCAACGATTTTGTTGATTTTTTTAAAGAGAAAAATTTGAATGTTAACTTATGAATGCATACTTTTTACAAAAGGTAAAAAGTCACACATTTTTATTATTCCCGAAAAATGATGACACCCTGTACTAGCTTGAAATGTATCCATACAAATAATTTATATACACAATCACCAGATTAAAAACGACCATTTTTTTTAACGATTAATAAAACGAGGTATACACTTTTTACTTGGAGAGATTGCTAAGTAACTAAAAATTTTTGGCAACTTACCTCAATGTTGGCATTGTGTCCGAACGGCTCTGTTGCCAGATTCCTTTGCGGCAGATAATTCCAAGGTCCGCTCTTCACCAGATTCTGGAACTGCGGATACTTGGTGCCCTCCAGGCGGGTGGTGGCATTTCGCACAAAAACCACAATAGCCTTGGCCTCCTTGAAGAGTTGCGTCAGCGGCAGTTCCTGGGCGGTGGCATCCACTAGAGCCTGCGGTTGCACAGACTTCACTCCGGTGGTGCCCCAGAAAATAAATGGTCCACTAATGGAGGCAGTGCAGCTGCCAAGGGCCACACACAGCAAAATCGACACGAAAATCAGTTTCATTCTGGAGATGGATGTCTGCTGCTCCGGAATATCTAACCACTCCGACTGCCTGCCCTCGATTGAATGAGGGATGGTATGTGTGTACTGAAAAATCGATTGGGCCAAGCGCAGGCGCAAAAATAGCCCAAGAAGTGGTGGGTCCCGCTGAGTGGTGGGAAATGTTCGAAGAAAGTGGATTTTGTGGGACAATCTGCCGGTTGTGTTTCAGGTCGAAAACTTGAAGAGATGCACCAAAGCAGATGTTATCTGAATTCTTGTGAGCCTACATTGTAGGTCAGTTTTTTTGAATAACAACAACCCAATTTCGCCCTGGTAAACGCACGAATTACAATAGACAATTTATTAAAGGAGCTATGCGGCTTACAATGAGTTCTTAAATATTTACACAAAAAATTTAGTTTATTTTACAAAAGAAATCTACTTGTAATTTACACACAACTATTTTCTAGCCTAATGACTACTTTTGGTGTTTTCAATTGATCTGAGTATTTAAATAATTACTGAAATGTACTGACAAAATAGTCTTAAAGGACTCAAAGAAAACGTAGAGCGAGGCTGATGACTACGATGGTTAAACTTAAGGGCTTTGGTTGTAACAGATTAGAGCTTGATGAGTAAAAACCGCCCTTGAAGTTTTTGGTACCTAAATGAAGAGTATACAATTATTCCACATTGAAACTAAAATTTTTAGGATTAAACTTACGCTTCTCGTTAGTGTCCCTGACTCCACAGGTACGGTATGAAATCGTGGCCTTCCGTTTGGAATTCACATAGCCCGGTATATACAAACTCGGTGCATCTAACCGACCGGCAGCAATCAGACGGGACATATCCAACTCCAGACGGTGGGCCAGGGGTCCCTTAAAGTGTATAATCATCTGGATACAGGCTCCTCCATGAAGTTCCTTAGTCTTTCGGGCATCAACATCTAGCATCCATTCGGGAATGCCCATCACAGATCGTAGTTCCTCAAGGAACTGCGCACTAAATGTTTAAAATTTACATATAAGACCTTTAAGTTAAAATATGATTTATGAGTTACGTACACCACAAAGCGGGGTGGCTTTTGGAGATTAATGTACTTGATGACATTGTGGTCAGGCTCAATATTAGCACAGGCAAATCTCTCGTGGGAGTTATCTGGGCCGAAAATCACAATCGAACGACCTATGGCACCTACTGGAGCCTCCAGAGGAAAGTTTGAGTCGGTTAGGACAACTCGGTCGCTTCCAAGATCTGTAGAAGTGAAAAATGCTTTCAATTGAACAAAATCATATATAAAATGTGAATTATCTGACCAATTGTTCCCAGACGAGCTCCAACATCGCCCACATAGCAACGTAGTGGATTATCCGGGCCACACTCTTGCTCATAAAGATCCAACTACAATATACAATTTTTAGAAGAATAAAATAAAAAATTGACAATAAATAATATTACGTTTAGAGGATCTGCGAGCTGGGTGTAATATGGATTCCAGACATAACCTCCTGCCACGCAACGTGTTATTGTCGGTTTCACAGCTGCATCCACTCCGACGGGATTCACATAAATCTGCCAATTGTGGTTCCGGGTGGAGTTGCGATCGTTTTTTCCAGGATGCCGCAACTTCACTTCAATCACGGTTTCGGACTGACTGCCATCATTGTGGATTAGTTGTGTCATTTTGATGTAACCATATGCATAGCCCGTGGGATGATGGAAGGAGGCGATGGCTCTCAGTTCCCTGGCTTCGCTGGGGCTATAGCCACGTTCTAGGGTACTACAATGGATATATTTAAAGCTGTGTAGAAATAGGAAAACCATGAATTTTCCTACCTGCAAGCCCAACGAGCGTTTTTCTGCTTTTTTTGAATGACCACCGATCGACCAATAATGCTATTATAGCCAAAAAGTGGCAGATTTGTGTCATTGTAGGAATCTTCAAACTGCGTGAGTCCCTCGAGGCCGCCAAACTTCCCGCTAAGATCGCCCATCTCATATTGATCCGTAGTGCCCCGCTTGGCAGGAGGAGCGGATTTGGGATTGACATCGAAGGGATTCCAGTGGCCATAGAGAGTGGAAGCTTCACAGGGAAAGGCCAGATTGGCCTCCACAGGTGTCTGAAAGAAATTGCAATTTTAATGTTTAATGTAAGTTTGCAACTGACTAATACACCTACCCTGTGAATGTGATAGCCGGTATTGCCCTGCAATCCCTTTAGCTGAACCTCCACATTGCTAATGTCATACTCCGACTGCTGAGTGATCTCCACTTTACCACTGACCGTCAGCGGATCGCCATTGGCATACCACTCCTTGGCCACCACCTTTCGGCGGAAATGCCCGATCACGGGGGAGCAGGCCAAACGCTCTCCTCTCGCCTTCGGTCCATTGTCTTCGTAGAGGACCAAGGACTTGCCCAGAATACTGTGACGTCCAGAGAGTGGTAGGTTTCCGTCCACAAACATTTTTCGGCTTATTTTCTGGGCCACCCGCTTGCCGCCGGCAATCGTGAGCTTTCCCAATCTCGCATCCAGAGCCCCAAGGCGACACATGGCCGGTAAATGCGGCTGGCAGAAGTCATCGACACTGCGATTGCCCCAGTCCACTCGATAGGGATTGAATACTGGTCCTGCGGACACACAGCGCTGTTGCCAGTCGTAAAAGTCCTTGCCCGGAGCGGAGCTATGAATGGCCCAGCGATGGTCAAAGGTGGTGTTCTGCGTGGAGCCATCCGCCTGGATGAGGTATTCAAATAGCAAGGTAGTGTCTTGCCAAGGCTGCTCCGCTGCTTGCCGGAAGATCACGCGACCCACTACTGGATACCGGAACAGAACCTGAAAGGAAGGAGTCATAATAAGAAACTTGTATATTCAATATTTCCATATCCACCCATACCTGTGCTGTTATCATGTTCTGCTGATAAATTCCATTCTTTTGGTACTGCCCGAGGCTGGAGCAACCCCAAATACTTTGCGTTATATTGGCCACATTGGTGCGGTTGAAGGTGTAGATAACCAGACTGCGATGGGTGATGCTGTTACGTCCCTGAAGCGGCAAAAATACGTCCCAGTAGAGTCCACTCAACTCGGAACTGGTACCAGGTAAAACATATTGGTGGAAATATCCCTTGTTCCGGCCCTGCAGCTTCCCGGACAGATCACCAATGGCATACTGCTCCTGAGTGCCATATCCGGGCGGCGGTATGTTCTCATTTATCTCGCGAGGATTGTGCATTTCTCCCGTCGTCCAACAGTAGTCTTCGTGCCCCATTCGCTGGGGCACAGGTGGCAGGCTATGGATTCTAAAGGCGGCCACATCTTCGGCATACTTTCGGCTCACGTGCTGGGAGAGGGGTGCTCCCAAGGTGAAGTTCAAGAAGGTGGGATCAAACTTGGACCGCTGGGTAAACGTCACCTCACCTTTCACACCGCCAGAGTTGATGAAAGTTCTGCAAAAAAAGTAGGGAGAAATTAAATTTACTTGTTTAATTTTTAGTACAACCTACTTACTTGTAGGTCAGCGGCTGAACGTGACGGATCTTGGTGCAGGCCAGATAGGTATCTGGATGCTGATTGTCAAACAGCACCAAGTACAATGTTCGATGTGGAATCGTGAGATCTGAGGGAAGAAGCGCCAGCTGGGCGTCTCGGAAGACACTGCGTTGTGGCGATCGCAGGGCATTCTTGGCCACCCCGATCCTCCCCAGTCGGGTGTCCAGATCCCCAATTCCCTGACCAGTTCCCCCGCCCTGTGGATCAAAAACCAACTGCAGAAAGTTGCAGTTATCCTCGGTGCGGTGATGATCGAGTTTAAAGATATCCGTCACAAATATCTTCCAGTGGTGCTGGGTCACAGGACTCCCTTGACCATTGCCGCTCTCCAGGGCTGCCGGTTGCTCCCTAATGTGATAGAGATCGGAGTAGATGAGCGTATCCCCGCTGGCTCCCTCCGCTGGGGCCAGCCACCGAAAGTGAACGGAGCCGGCTATGGGGGTGTTAAAACGTGCTTCGGCCATGTGCTCTACGGAACTTTGCACCGTGGTGATGGTGGCACAAATGCGGGCATTTGCGTTGACTTCCGTTAAAACCAGAGATTTCCCCCATATGCCACGATCTCCGATTAACTGCATGTTGCGCTCCCAAGTGGAGGTTTCATTTCCGGGCAGCACCAGGTACTCCAGATCTTCGTCAAAGCTCAGAACCTGCGATCCGAGGCGGGAGAGCTCACAGCGCTCATCAGGATCAATGGTGGTATAGTCCACGGGAAAGCGGCGAACTGCCCAGCTCCAGACTTGATCGGGATACTGGAGAGTGGCCTCCAGATTGGCCTTGATCTCCACTGTGGTGGCGTTCAGCTGCCGGAACGTGATCTCCCCGTGAAGGCCCCGCTGGGAGATGTAGGCGATCAGATGCTGTGCCTCAGCTGAGTGTAACAAAAGTGAGAGTGATCAGTCAAGAGTGTGGTGAGATATTGCGGCTGCACACAGAAAACCAAAACTTAAAAATATGCCATGTTTTCCCAAAAATAGTAGTATGGATAACCCCCTTATAAATTTATATGGGTAATTAAAATGTATTTCTCATCAATCATAAAATAATTAACAATTTTCCGTGAGCACCCAATGCAAACAAGAGCGTGGTGAGTTATCTCCGACCGCGTCTGAGATACTTTCGATTTCTTTAGCGAAAAATGTCTCAGCCACGCAAGATTTGCATACAATGCCATTGATTCCCATTACTTACCGCCGCTTAAAGCTGACGCAATCCAGAAGAGAGCAATTAACCGGTAAAGGTGTCCGACTGGAGTCATTATTCTGCTTTTTGTCCGGCAGAACGTTAGGTATACGGTAAAAAAGTAGCTCTTAGATAGGTTTGGCAATAGTAACTGACTTTCACATTGTAGTGCGCATGCGTGCGCGTTTTTGGGGGAAACAGCCCACGTCGAAACTCAACTGAAAACTGGTCGCTCGAAGGTTTGAGCCATGGCATCGACTTGGCCAAGTGTGGGGAGTTGGCTGGCATTGTTGGCTCTCCTGCTTTGTGCAGCGCTTTATCCGTGGTTTTGTTTTGACCTGTAACTGGTTTCCGGCATGGCTCAGCTGAGTCATGTTGTTGCCTTCCTCACTCCACGAAACTCACACCACCGAAGAGCTGCTGCATTTAAGTATCGCATTCGTATAAGCCGATAAATTTATGGAAAACCCATATAAAACTGTAAACAAATTATTACGCATTTCTCTAGTTTGGGAGATTAAAACAAATCGCATATTCTTGAAGCATACCTTGTTCTTAAGCTTATTTCTCATGTTTATGCAATAGAACGTTTCATTTGCTTTAAGACTTGGTATATTTCTCCACTTTGGGACAAAACTTGACCAAAACAAACCGTATAAACCTTAAAGTAAAACTTTGCATGTTCCACCCCTATAAAATTAAACTACAGCGCCGTTGGTTCGTTTTCTCAAGACGATTCGCTTATGTTTTATTCGTCATCGCATCATCCTGTAGCTATGTTGTATAAAAACAGTAAGTACTTTTAGTGGTTTATATCTTATTTGTGTTGGTTAATATTTCTGACCGGGTTAGTTTTTTTCTTTTCAGAATTTTCACATCTTGCCATATACAGCTTAATTTATACTGAAGTAAAGATTCGATTCACATTCGCATTTAACAACTTGTTGCATATAGCTGGTTGTTGTATTGTTGAAATGGATTGGAGTGAGTTGTGTGTGCTCGTGTCGAGTATTGATTTTATTTTGTTTGTGATAGTTGTGTGTGTGTTAGTACATAGTATTAAGTGTGGCTTCCACTTTCTCCGATCAGCCTAGGTACTAGTGGTTCCAAATCAAACTACCTCCCACCTTTTCAGCTTCGAGGGTGTCGCCGCCTCGAAGTATCATCAAGATATAGTAGATTGTGCATATCTCGAAATCGAAACGCATTAACTAGAAACACTGGGGTTGGTTGTTTGATCGTTTCTTCATATTTCACATATCATTTTGGGTTTTTGTTTTTATTTGGGTTGTTGTTGTGGTTGTTGTTGTTTATAACGCTGATAGTTCATAAGCAGAAAGTTGTGGTAGTGATTAAGTTATGTAAATTCGCATAAAACAATTTGAGTGAATGAACTTAATGTTTCTCTGTTATTTTAGCCTAACTCTCGATAACTTGCAATAATATTTGATAACTCATAACTGATTATTGTAATTGATATTGAAATTGAAACTGAGTAACGAACGATAGATATGCATAACTTTAAATATTGTGTTTTATTCTTTTTGTTTATAGAACGATAAATAATTGGCTCTCAGTTAATTGTCCCTAACAATAGTCTGCTGTAGGTTTGCCTCTCTCTCTCCTGGTCCTGCGAGAATCAACGAACAAAAACATCAAAACTCACAAAACTCGCTAAAAAATAAATTCAAATTCAACTCGTGCGGGGGGCGCCAGGCGTAACAAAATGTATACAAATATACATAATTCCAGCCCAGCTACCCACTCTATATCGTAGTCATATTCATATTCAAATTCGTCCTCCTCATATCATCATCACATCCTCTATGTCGATACCGATCTCGATCTTCAATCATCTCTCTCGGGTTCTTCTTCGTTTTTGGTTCTTCAACAGACAGCGATAAAAATAGACATTGCTTGGTTGTTGTTTTTAAGTTTTTTTGTTGATTTTATAGGTGTTTTAAATAAAATAGATTTTTTAGCATTTGTTTTGTTTTATAAATTTTACGTGTAAAATTTAACAGTAAATCAACTAGAAAACTACGCATCAAGTTCGGCTGTGACATTGATCGTGAGTATCCCTAACTATGATGGACAGATACATGGTAAATGGTTACGAGTTCTGGTCTGGTCTGTGATCGCTACCAAATAAGTGTTGTTGAAGAAGTTGTTGTTGTTGATCTTGTTTTTGTTTTGTTGTTGGTTTGGTGGTGGTTAACAAAAGAGATTACAAGATACTGAGAATCTACATATGTAAACGAGCATTTCTTTTAATTACGTTTATTATTACTGATTTGACTGATTTTTAACGATTAACGTTCTGGTTCTGATTCTGGCGGTAAAATATGGATGTTGAGTTGGAAGTTAGGATGTGACAGTGGCTGTTTAGGCGGCCTCCTCCTCCTCCTCGTCACCCTTGCCGGTGAGCATCTCGATCAGGGCAGCGGTATCGATCTGGTTCTTGTCGTCGATCACCATCTGATCGTAGGCATCATCAACCTCCTTCATGGTGAACTTGTCACCGAAGTTCATGAGCATTTCGCGGAATTTGTCACCGTCGATGAGACCATCGTTATCGAATGTTTTGAAGGCAGCAATAACAACATCGTCTTCATCGTTGGCACCGGAGGTGGCCATGCGGTTGGCGAACAGGGTCAGCAACTGGGTGAAGTTGATCGGACCCGAGGCCTCGCCCAGCATGGCGTCCAACTCCTTGTCGTTGGCGATCTTGCCGACAGAGTCGAAGGCAGCGCGCAGATCGTTCTTGCCAATAATACCGTCCTTGTCGGCATCCATGAGTTGGAAGGCCTGATCATCGGTACACACATCGCAGACACGGATGCAGATACAGAGATAGATAGAGAGAGAAAGAGAGAGACTGGGTTGGTGACTTGGTCGTTGACAAGTGCAATATGCAAATGCGATGGGGGTGGTATGATGGGATGGGATAGGATGGGATTCGGAGGAGTGGAATGGAAATGGATTTTGGGTATGGAAATGAGTGTTGATCGGTTCTTGAGACACCTACCTCCTTGAACTCGGCGATCTGCTTCTGGGAGAAGACAGAGAAGACCGAGGAGCCAGCGCGCTTCGATTTCCTCGAGCCGCGGGAGCCGCCCGACGCTCTCTTCGAACCAGTGGCAGAAGCGGCCGGGGCAGGAGTGGCAGCTGGTGCCGGGGTTGCTGCCTCAGATGCGGCCTCAGAAGCGGTTTCGGAAGTACCACCCTCTTCCTTGGTCTTCTTCTTCTTAACCTTCTTCTTCTCATCGGCCTGTTTAAA
>JAJJHQ010008452.1:4037013-4137627 GCA_021223825.1 Drosophila ironensis | reverse complement strand
GTCACCTCACCTTTCACACCGCCAGAGTTGATGAAAGTTCTGCAAAAAAAGTAGGGAGAAATTAAATTTACTTGTTTAATTTTTAGTACAACCTACTTACTTGTAGGTCAGCGGCTGAACGTGACGGATCTTGGTGCAGGCCAGATAGGTATCTGGATGCTGATTGTCAAACAGCACCAAGTATAATGTTCGATGTGGAATCGTGAGATCTGAGGGAAGAAGCGCCAGCTGGGCGTCTCGGAAGACACTGCGTTGTGGCGATCGCAGGGCATTCTTGGCCACCCCGATCCTCCCCAGTCGGGTGTCCAGATCCCCAATTCCCTGACCAGTTCCCCCGCCCTGTGGATCAAAAACCAACTGCAGAAAGTTGCAGTTATCCTCGGTGCGGTGATGATCGAGTTTAAAGATATCCGTCACAAATATCTTCCAGTGGTGCTGGGTCACAGGACTCCCTTGACCATTGCCGCTCTCCAGGGCTGCCGGTTGCTCCCTAATGTGATAGAGATCGGAGTAGATAAGCGTATCCCCGCTGGCTCCCTCCGCTGGTGCCAGCCACCGAAAGTGAACGGAGCCGGCTATAGGGGTGTTAAAACGTGCTTCGGCCATGTGCTCTACGGAACTTTGCACCGTGGTGATGGTGGCACAAATGCGGGCATTTGCGTTAACTTCCGTTAAAACCAGAGATTTCCCCCATATGCCACGATCTCCGATCAACTGCATGTTGCGCTCCCAAGTGGAGGTTTCATTTCCGGGCAGCACTAGGTACTCCAGATCTTCGTCAAAGCTCAGAACCTGCGATCCGAGGCGGGAGAGCTCACAGCGCTCATCAGGATCGATGGTGGTATAGTCCACGGGAAAGCGGCGAACTGCCCAGCTCCAGACTTGATCGGGATACTGGAGAGTGGCCTCCAGATTGGCCTTGATCTCCACTGTGGTGGCGTTCAGCTGCCGGAACGTGATCTCCCCGTGAAGGCCCCGCTGGGAGATGTAGGCGATCAGATGCTGTGCCTCAGCTGAGTGTAACAAAAGTGAGAGTGATCAGTCAAGAGTGTGGTGAGATATTGCGGCTGCACACAGGAAACCAAAACTTTAAAATATGCCATTTTTTCCCAAAAATAGTAGTATGGATAACCCCCTTATAAATTTATATGGGTAATTAAAATGTATTTCCCATCAATCATAAAATAATTAACAATTTTCCGTGAGCACCCAATGCAAGCAAGAGCGTGGTGAGTTATCTCCGACCGCGTCTGAGATACTTTCGATTTCTTTAGCGAAAAATGTCTCAGCCACGCAAGATTTGCATACAATGCCATTGATTCCCATTACTTACCGCCGCTTAAAGCTGACGCAATCCAGAAGAGAGCAATTAACCGGTAAAGGTGTCCGACCGGAGTCATTATTCTGCTTTTGGTCCGGCAGAACGTTAGGTATTCGGTAAAAAAGTAGCTCTTAGATAGGTTTGGCAATAGTAACTGACTTTCACATTGTAGTGCGCATGCGTGCGCGTTTTTGGGGGAAACAGCCCACGTCGAAACTCAACTGAAAACTGGTCGCTCGAAGGTTTGAGCCATGGCATCGACTTGGCCAAGTGTGGGGAGTTGGCTGGCATTGTTGGCTCTCCTGCTTTGTGCAGCGCTTTATCCGTGGTTTTGTTTTGACCTGTAACTGGTTTCCGGCATGGCTCAGCTGAGTCATGTTGTTGCCTTCCTCACTCCACGAAACTCACACCACCGAAGAGCTGCTGCATTTAAGTATCGCATTCGTGTGAGCCGATAAATTTTTGGAAAACCCATATAAAACTTTAAACAAATTATTACACATTTCTCGAGTTTGCGAGATTAAAACAAATCCCAGATTCTTGAAGCATACCTCTAGTCTATATCTCCTGTTTATGCAGTAGAATGTTTTATTTGCTTTAAGACTTGATACATTTTTTTGGGATATGAAAACTTGGTCAAAACAAACCCTATAAAACTTAAAGTCAAACTTTGCATATTCCACCCCTATAAAATCAAACTACAGCGCCGTTAGTTCGTTTTCTCAAGACGATTCGCTTATGCTTTATTCGTCATCGCATCATCCTGTAGCTATGTTGTATAAAAACAGTAAGTACTTTTAGTGGTTTATATCTTATTTGTGTTGGTTAATATTTCTGACCGGGTTAGTTTTTTTCTTTTCAGAATTTTCACATCTTGCCATATACAGCTTAATTTATACTGAAGTAAAGATTCGATTCACATTCGCATTTAACAACTTGTTGCATATAGCTGGTTGTTGTATTGTTGAAATGGATTGGAGTGAGTTGTGTGTGCTCGTGTCGAGTATTGATTTTATTTTGTTTGTGATAGTTGTGTGTGTGTTAGTACATAGTATTAAGTGTGGCTTCCACTTTCTCCGATCAGCCTAGGTACTAGTGGTTCCGGGTGTATTCGCTGGTGAATACCCCAAATCAAACTACCTCCCACCTTTTCAGCTTCGAGGGTGTCGCCGCCTCGAAGTATCATCGAGATATAGTAGATTGTGCATATCTCGAAATCGAAACGCATTAACTAGAAACACTGGGGTTGGTTGTTTGATCGTTTCTTCATATTTCACATATCATTTTGGGTTTTTGTTTTTATTTGGGTTGTTGTTGTGGTTGTTGTTGTTTATAACGCTGATAGTTCATAAGCAGAAAGTTGTGGTAGTGATTAAGTTATGTAAATTCGCATAAAACAATTTGAGTGAATGAACTTAATGTTTCTCTGTTATTTTAGCCTAACTCTCGATAACTTGCAATAATATTTGATAACTCATAACTGATTATTGTAATTGATATTGAAATTGAAACTGAGTAACGAACGATAGATATGCATAACTTTAAATATTGTGTTTTATTCTTTTTGTTTATAGAACGATAAATAATTGGCTCTCAGTTAATTGTCCCTAACAATAGTCTGCTGTAGGTTTGCCTCTCTCTCTCCTGGTCCTGCGAGAATCAACGAACAAAAACATCAAAACTCACAAAACTCGCTAAAAAATAAATTCAAATTCAACTCGTGCGGGGGGCGCCAGGCGTAACAAAATGTATACAAATATACATAATTCCAGCCCAGCTACCCACTCTATATCGTAGTCATATTCATATTCAAATTCGTCCTCCTCATATCATCATCACATCCTCTATGTCGATACCGATCTCGATCTTCAATCATCTCTCTCGGGTTCTTCTTCGTTTTTGGTTCTTCAACAGACAGCGATAAAAATAGACATTGCTTGGTTGTTGTTTTTAAGTTTTTTTGTTGATTTTATAGGTGTTTTAAATAAAATAGATTTTTTAGCATTTGTTTTGTTTTATAAATTTTACGTGTAAAATTTAACAGTAAATCAACTAGAAAACTACGCATCAAGTTCGGCTGTGACATTGATCGTGAGTATCCCTAACTATGATGGACAGATACATGGTAAATGGTTACGAGTTCTGGTCTGGTCTGTGATCGCTACCAAATAAGTGTTGTTGAAGAAGTTGTTGTTGTTGATCTTGTTTTTGTTTTGTTGTTGGTTTGGTGGTGGTTAACAAAAGAGATTACAAGATACTGAGAATCTACATATGTAAACGAGCATTTCTTTTAATTACGTTTATTATTACTGATTTGACTGATTTTTAACGATTAACGTTCTGGTTCTGATTCTGGCGGTAAAATATGGATGTTGAGTTGGAAGTTAGGATGTGACAGTGGCTGTTTAGGCGGCCTCCTCCTCCTCCTCGTCACCCTTGCCGGTGAGCATCTCGATCAGGGCAGCGGTATCGATCTGGTTCTTGTCGTCGATCACCATCTGATCGTAGGCATCATCAACCTCCTTCATGGTGAACTTGTCACCGAAGTTCATGAGCATTTCGCGGAATTTGTCACCGTCGATGAGACCATCGTTATCGAATGTTTTGAAGGCAGCAATAACAACATCGTCTTCATCGTTGGCACCGGAGGTGGCCATGCGGTTGGCGAACAGGGTCAGCAACTGGGTGAAGTTGATCGGACCCGAGGCCTCGCCCAGCATGGCGTCCAACTCCTTGTCGTTGGCGATCTTGCCGACAGAGTCGAAGGCAGCGCGCAGATCGTTCTTGCCAATAATACCGTCCTTGTCGGCATCCATGAGTTGGAAGGCCTGATCATCGGTACACACATCGCAGACACGGATGCAGATACAGAGATAGATAGAGAGAGAAAGAGAGAGACTGGGTTGGTGACTTGGTCGTTGACAAGTGCAATATGCAAATGCGATGGGGGTGGTATGATGGGATGGGATAGGATGGGATTCGGAGGAGTGGAATGGAAATGGATCTTGGGTATGGAAATGAGTGTTGATCGGTTCTTGAGACACCTACCTCCTTGAACTCGGCGATCTGCTTCTGGGAGAAGACAGAGAAGACCGAGGAGCCAGCGCGCTTCGATTTCCTCGAGCCGCGGGAGCCGCCCGACGCTCTCTTCGAACCAGTGGCAGAAGCGGCCGGGGCAGGAGTGGCAGCTGGTGCCGGGGTTGCTGCCTCAGATGCGGCCTCAGAAGCGGTTTCGGAAGTACCACCCTCTTCCTTGGTCTTCTTCTTCTTAACCTTCTTCTTCTCATCGGCCTGTTTAAAAGAAACAAAAATCGGTTTCGATCAGTTTGGGATTAAGGGGTCAGATCTGGTCATCAAAGTCTCAGTCATTGTCCAGTAGTCAGTATCCATTTAGAGGTCCTTTAAACTACTTTCAAAGGTATCTACCCAGAAGTCAAGTGTTTAATTCTTTTTGAAGTAATCCATTTGAGTTTACTGGCATTTCAAGTTTTCCCTTTGGTATCCTTTTTTTGGAAAACTTCCATTTGTTAAGAAAGTATGTATCTAGGGCGAAAAATTTCCACTTGGCTATAAATAACCGAACGCATGTTACGTAAGCTCTGCGCCGTGCGGCTATGGTCGTCTCGCTCGCTCACCGACCCCGATATCGTATTACATTACTGACGCGTAACACTTGGTTCGATCCATTTATAGAATTCTATACGGAATGCGCACAAGTCGAGGAAGTCAACACTTAAAAGTGGTGCCATAGGATCACCGTGAAGTTGTATGTCAAAGATCACTTCATATTGAAAGGTAAATGCTCGAATGCAACTGATTCACTGCACTGCTAGTATGTTGTCTTTATGGGGTATCCTTGCTGCATATATCCAGATCAGTTCGATTCAGTTCGGTTGGTATTCCGGGACGTATCCTTACCATGGTGCTGAACTTGGATGTGTTGTCTAATCGAGTCGAGCGGTCAGAGCACACTGAATCTCTGGCTGATTTTATCGCCAAGACAATGATGTTTTAAGATCTCGGCAGTGCTCTGCTTCTTCCGCCGATTCTGAACATTCGTCGGTGGTTCGGAAAACTTCGGGCCCAATGGCGCTGTATCTGTATCTGCAATATTCGTGCTGCCTTTTTTAGTATCTGCACGGCGAGGTCCGCCCCGGGCGATCGGAGGGGAGTATCCATCGGATATACCTATATCTATAGCTATAGCTGTAGCCATAGACACTAGCTGTTAGCTATAGCCTATAGTCGTGCCTGTATCCGAGTTGTTTACTCATCGGGCGCTGCTCTAATCAAAAATCTAATTTTAACGGCAGAGAAATGCTTTTGGCTCTAGCTTTTGGGCAGAAGCCTATACATATGTTCGGAATTTATTTCGGTGCGTTGCTCGTATCCGATCGTATCGTATCGGAAAGAGGTTCGGATCCGATCGGTTCCTCACTGTTTCTGTTGTGGATACATTTCCCCCATGTTCAGATTTTGTTTTGTTTTGTTTGCTTTTATTTTGCTCAGCTCAACTCATCTCTGCTCTTGAGGCCACCTCCTAAAAGGTGTCCTCTTGCGGTGAAATCACCTACATTTCCCTTGGCAGTACACCAATATGTGTGCTGTGCTGTTCAGACATATATAGCATATATCTATTCATGCCTATATACTCGATGTTTTTGCCTTGCCTATTTCTACGCTGGCATTTTACGCTTCTTTTTCTGCTTTCGAAATGCCTCGGACATTGTGCAATATGAAGAGCGTCGAGAATTCCAAATCTATAGATCTATATGTGCACACGGGGCGGGCGGATTTCGTGTCGCATAAATATCCAACGAACCCGATATTGGACCAGAGTTATTTCGGCATCAAATGTGGAATAAACATCTGACTTTTGTATATAGGCGAATGATCCATGGACATTGCGTAACAATGGGCGGGCTTTTGATTTTCCATTTTAGATCTTGTCAGTTGAACTTACTAATTAAATACCATGATAAGTCAAATATCCATAAACAAATTAGTCATGATACAGAATAATGTGAAATATCTGATAAAAATATTTCAAGTGACGCAAAATTAAAAAAAAAAATAATATTCAGGAAGCAAATAGAATCTTGATATTCTCAAATAAATTACATTTTGGACTCGAAACATTTGGGGTGTATTTTGATTTAAGATGAATAATAATATTTCCTACTTCTTGTATTATTTTCGATTTAATAAGTCCCCAAAGTATGTGCCATTTTGAACAATATTTTGAAAGGTTTTGTAGGCGTTTCTGAATAATCTTAATATTCTAGGTCACTAAATAAATTATTTGAAAGACACTCAATTTAAATGAATTTTCTTAGTTGAATGGGCACCTTAATTGATTCCCCCATTTCTTTAATGACATAATTAATGAAGGTTTTACGCATCAATATCAAACGGAAAATCTTTCAATTAATGGTCGGTTACACGCGAGAATGCGTTCATAATTCATCGATCAGACATAATGGAAATCGACGGCAATTGCAGTCTTCTTCGGGCTTCATTGAAAGTGATTTTCAGCGAAAACTCTGTTGGCGCTGCAATTTTGGCACGTAACCAGGCGACATTTTGGCTTCTGGCCAAGCAAAACAAGAAAATATAGAAGCAAAAGCACTGCCCACAATCTAATGCGCTATGTAGCATTGAATGTATGCAAACTTATAAATAGAAGAAAAAAGGCAAAAAATACTCGAAGGAATGTTAACAATAATCAAACTGCTACTAATGTATTGAGTTTTCCAAGGGGTACAAGGAATATTAATGGTTCTGACACTTTCGAAGTGGAAGCTTTGTTTATGGAGAGGGAAATGGCAACAATCATATTGAGGATATGAACAGCCTACACATAACATTTGTTTATCCCATGATATTCTAAATTTAAAAGCCAAATCATCTTCATCGTTTGTTTAGGTATACACATTTCCACCTGATACATGGGCGAACTTGGAGGCTGCTCAGTCGGGAGGTTGGACGTCATTGGGAAACAACTGTATTCGGCGCCCCCAACGCATTCCTGCCGCTATCCCTCGCCCCGCCTCACGCCTTGGCCGCCCGATGGCCGAAAATAGATGTGCCAACGCGCAGCACCGTGCTGCCCATCTCGACCTAAGGGAGAAGTTTAGACTTTAGACAGGTCTCTTCATGTGGACGTTGCTTTGCTTACCGCCTTGTCGTAGTCGTTGGACATGCCCATCGAGACGAGCACGGAATCCGGCGCCAAAGAGTTTGCCTCGCAGATGGAGCGATGCACTTGCATTAGGGACACAAAATCCGGATTGGGTCCCTTGCTGTAGTCAAAGCCAAAGGCCCCAATGGTCATAACGCCCACCAGTTGCAGGTGTTTCAGGTTGCTCTTTATGTACTCGAACAGGGCAGGGGCGTCCTTGGGTTCAATGCCGCTCTTGACTGCAAATTTGGGGATTTAGCAGTAAGTATTCGATGATACCTGAGCTTTGACTCACCATCCTCGCCGCTGGTGTTTATCTGGATGAGCACTTTTAAAGGCTGATCCTGTGGTGGTTGCTGCTTTGCCCACGCTGCATCTAGTTTGGTGGCCAGCTTCTGGCTATCCACGGTTTGGATCATGTGTAGTTTGGGCACAGATAGGATCTGTTTTGAAGGATTTTCAAAGGGATTATTTTACTTAAATTTGCATTCTTGGTATTTCAAAAAGTTTACAGCCGCTTAATGCATGGAAACAAAACATAGCAGCGCGTTATACAAATGAGTCAACAAAAAAAAGGAGTTGTTTCAATGCACCAATGTTGGTAGAAATGAATCAATGCTGGTTTTCAGCTCATTTGTACACCAAAACCATCAATCAAGCTTGAACCTTTTAGCTGACCTTGTTGATCTTGTTGCTTTGTAAGTTGCCAATGAAGTGCCACCTGATGTCGGGACACTGGGCCAGGATCTCGGGATGCCGGCTCTTCTCGTCCAGCTCCTGAACGTAGTTCTCTCCGAAGTCCCTGTGCCCGGCTTGATAAGCCTCGATTACAGCCTCCGCCGGCTTAGTTTTGCTTACAGCCACTAGCAGAGGTCGTGGGGCTTGGACTTCCTGCAGTAAAGATAAGAAATCTTGAAGGGAATTCCATGAAGGTTTAGGGAAATCTTTATTTTACCTTGGGTCGTTGCAGAAGAACCTCGTCGATTCGCTTGATTACAAGCTCCAAGCCAGCTTTCACATCAAACTCCGCCATTGTGCGCCGTATCATTTAACTGCAAGTTAACTTTAATTGTATTACCTTTTGCGATCAGAAGTTACAGAAGTTAGTTTCCCGATAAGACACAGCTGATATGAAAACAAAAACAAAATCACAGCTGTTTTAAGACTTTTGAAATATTAGGCAACACTTTTTTTAAATCGATAATACTTTGGCGCCAATTTCAACTATTTTCGTTTTAATAATAGCTTTAGTACTTTATTTATCTTAGATCTTAGGCGTTTGCCAACAGATTACCTTTGTTTAATTTACGATAATTCAGATAGCGTCACCTTCCAACTTTCCCTCGCTTATTCAGTCAAATGTCTAAGCATTTGAATGTTTAGAGCTAAACTTTCAGGGTTGGTGACCCTCTAAATAACACCGCCCCAGCACATCCGGAAACATGGCGGACACAATTCAAGCGACCTGCAATACCCTAAACTCCTTCGTTGAGTACCTAGCCACGTTGCGGATCAGCGAGGTTCGGCAGTATATGGAATTTTTTGGTATCCAACATGCAGAAGTCCTGGGATGTCTTATCGTCGTTATCCTTATTCAGTTTACCAAATTCACCGTGGTCCTTTTTCTGGCCATCTTTCTGGCCTATGCAATATTCTACATGGTAAGCGATCATCTCATAACACAGAACTGTTTTCACCATTTTGTTACTTTATCAGTGGGACACATTCTTCCCGAACTTGAGCGAATTTGGCAAAAGGAGTATGGGAGCATTCAGAAATGTTCATAATACCGCAAACCTTCCGCCATTCGATTTCGATTGGGATATGAGACCAGCTCCCGGTAACTATTTCTTGAAATTTTAGAATCAAATATCCTACTATAACATCTGATATTGTGCAGGTGAGAGAGTTATTACCCCGAAAGGCATAGTTCCTAATGCCAATAGGATGGTGATGCCCGGGATGCTGAGTAGGAGGAATCTTAAGAATCTGAAGTCATTTACCCAGCAAACTGAAGAAAACCAAAAGAAAAGGAAAAATCCGTTTGACCTAAGGTGTCGGCCGCTTTCTGAGGCCAAGGACCTTCGAGCTCAGCATTTCCAACGAGAATTCCTAAATGCAGCCGTTTCTCGTGATCCACTATATGCCCGGCCTCCGAATAATCCAGGCATGGGAATGATTCCGTCCGTATCCAAGAATGCGAATGAATTTCGAAAACAGCGACACGAGCACTCAAAGCGGGTTGAGGATTCTAATGGCGGGTACCGCAATCTGCCGGCATCCCGGGATCCACATGACACCAGAAAAAATTCTCATCGGGAGTACCGCCATCTGTCCGAGTCCAGGGATGAGACCCGAAAATATCGCCATGAGCACTCAGACCGGGGTGACCCTTCTCATCGGTACCACCGGCAACTGTCCGAATCCCGAGCTCTGTATGATGCTCAAAAACATCGCCACGAGCGATCAGAACGGGGTGAAAGTACCCAACAGGAGCATCGGAGGATTACGGCAGATCCCATAGATTCGCATGACACCAAAAAACATCACCAACAGAACCCCCAGAGTATGGAACTTGCCCACAGTCAACCCGAAACCACGGAGCGGAGGCATGAATCCAATCCGCAGGAATCCAAATCTCAGGAATCCAAAACACTAGACAATTTGAAAATGAGAACGTCACAAATACCCACAACCAGTGGTGGTGGCGAGGTCAATAAAATCTCCAGCCCCCCAGGAATGTTAATAGTCAGCAGCGGAACGGAGAACATAAAAAAAGAACCCAATATGACTTCCAATACGCACAGGCAGAGGTTGCCCAACGTGACCAGCGGCGAATCGCGGCGCACCACGAAATCTAGGGAAGATCCGCGAAGATTGCCGGTGGTCACGAGTGAGGAAATGGGCGAGGTGCGACGCATCCCAAAGCTCACAAGTGGCAACATGATATCACGATGGCTGAGACCTGGCGAGGCGAGAGATCCGCGCACCTCTAGCCGGCGCAATTTACATACAAGCGGTGGAGAATCCAGATTTTATAATTTTTTGGATCGAACCCACACAAGCCGTCGTTCTGAAGCGCACAAGGCTAGTGAACAGCGACCGCGAACACCCCGACAGTCCTATAAGCCCGACGAAAGCCGGGGACAAAAGCAACGGCGCAGCATCTCCCGGAACGTAACCAACAGTCGGCAGTTCCCGCTGGAGCATTTGGAGCGACTAAAAATGCAAAACCGCATATACCAGAGTCGCAACATGGAATCACACGCAGCCGCAGTTCTCCAAAAACAGAACCTCGCGCGACTGGGTCGCTTTAGCAATCCTGCCTCCGATCGAACTCTGCCCGCCAATCGGGAGAACAACAGCGGGAACCATCACCATAAGGAAAAGCGGGATTACTCAAAATATCTCAGGCCATGTAAGTACTAAAACAAAGGGAAATATATTCCAGCTCTTGTACTTTACTACCATCACATTATTTTAAAAACTATAAAATTAGCTATTTCCATTTGTATGTTAGAAATGGTAATACATACATTTGCATTTACTCATTTTAGCTAAGCCCAAGGATTCAGACAATCGGTCCAGATCTCCTCGAATAAATCCCCCACACCCATAGTATGTTCGGATCGAATACCATAATAAGGTATGTTTGATTGTTCCGCTTAAAGTTCGTTTCACAGCATCGGATAAAAGATTTAACACCTTTGTGACAGAAAGGTAAGTTCAATAATATTATTATTAGCTTGATACCTTGTTTTAATGGTTTCTACCAAAGTTCATCATCACATTTGATCATATTTCAAAGATATCTTATATAATCTTATTGAGTGCGGGGACACAAATAGCAAGTATGAAGAAATATCGAAAGCAAGCTTGGCTGTGAAGTTCTCAAATCCCAATAACTTCCAAATCCAGTTGTCAAAATGCGAGGAGGCAACCGACACAAGTGCAGGCAAAACCAATGATCAAAAAGGAGAATTTTTTTATCGAACCTGCGAAGTTGTATCCCAATATCATGCAAATTCCTAGCACTTCAAGTGGGAGGACCCATCTCGCGTAAAAATCTGCGAATAGGTGCAAGCAAGATTCCAAAACTAATTAAATTTCACGTAACATTACCCCCTTATTAAAGGATTACATTACTGTGTAAATTTGTTGTTATTATGCTTGTCTCAGAAATAATTAAATTCAAAGGTACTTTGGTTGCACTTCGAATGGGCAGCACTTGGTGATAACAACAGGGTTTTTAAGCTTGCCGCCTTTTCGATAGTCTTGTTATCGAATCGTATGCCATTATTTTTCGCTGTTGCAAATACGGTTACACTAGCGCATTGTTTTGGTTTTCATGAGCTCTAAACTCTGTGATTTTTTTAAGTTTTCTAGTTATTCGAGGATCCCTGCGCCGAGATCCGGGTACGGATACGATCTCCTAGAGGTCACCCCCCCAAGATGACCATCTTCAATTTGTATATATTCGACAAATGTGGCACCCTTTTGTATTACGCGGAATGGAACCGCACCAAGAAATCCGGAATAACACGGGAAGAGGTGAGGATATATCTTAAAACTCCCAAGATTCAATATTATATACCTGAGTTTTACAGGAAGCCAAGCTCACATACGGCATGTTGTTTTCCATCAAATCGTTTGTCAGCAAGATATCGCCACATGACCCCAAAGAGGGTTTTCTCTACTACAAAACCAACCGCTACGCCCTCCACTACCTGGAAACGCCGTCGGGACTAAAGTAATTGATATGCCACTGCTTCGAGGAAAGAGTTATATTCATCTGAACCCTATTCGCTTTCCAGATTCGTTCTCAACACGGACACGGCGGCCATCAATGTGAAGGAGCTGCTGCAACAGATGTATGCCAAAGTTTGGGTGGAGTACGTGGTGAGGGATCCACTGTGGACGCCCGGCACGGTGGTCACCTCGGAGCTGTTTCAGGCCAAGTTGGACGAGTTCGTGAAGCAGTCGCCCATATTTGGCATTCGCAATATTTAGCTGTACGTTCCGTTTTCTATTACTAAGCCAATATCAAGAAATTTATGCAAATTCCATGTCGCCAATATCTAAGGTCTATGTCATTAGCTGTGAATTGCAAATTGCGCCGCCAATTGCTCCAAAATGCGCAGATCAAGATCCGGGGGCCGGAAATGAGGTGCAATTTTGAACAAGTGCCTGTCTGCACAGGCAGTAAGCAGTGAGAAAAAACTTGCCCGGGAGTTGTGCAAGCCTGCTGCTATGGCTATATACGAACATGATTGTTTATGCTATTGTTCCATGGCCCGATGTCCACTGGCCACCGCTGACAAAAAAGGGGGACAAATGTCAAAGTGGTTGCTGCAACTCTGCGATCTTAGGCAGCTCCGCTAGCTGATAAACCGCCTGTTGGAGCGGGAGTATGCTGCAGGCCTGCAGGCCTTACACGGTTAAAATGGGCATAACATTATAAACAAGCAAATAAATCAATTGTCCCCTAATTTGAATACCATTTGCATGGTTATCCATCAAGTTCATCGTTACATAAATGATTTAAATGATGAATTTTAAATCGCCACCACGATCAAACTTCGAATGGGTGCTTGCGGTTGTGATTTCAAATATCTTGTCAAGCCATTAATTAAATTCTACCAGCTTGTAGGAAACTTCAGCCTAAATTCTGCCCTTTTGGAGATTTTTTGCCGTGTATCTTCGCTTTTGGCAGCCAGGTGAGCACTTGGCGTCAAGGGTTTTCGCAATTGTCCGTTATGGCGGTGGAAAATGATTTGCAGAATGCATCCAAAATCGGGGGAGCAGCACGTGAAGCCGACGAACCAGTCGCTTTGGCTTCGCTCGGCGGATCTGCTGTCATAGCATGAACGTGCAGATATACAAATATGGTTGGCTACATCTATATATGCAGGCATGTGTACGATGTATGCTTATACTGGTATATTTTATGTGTTCAGATACAGCTGTAAATGCTCTTTTCTATATGCGCGCGCGCGCCGATGTCTCACTTATTCAAAAAAGCACAAACAAAACGAAGAGTTTTGTGCAAGTCACAAGACGTTTGAACTAAATATGTTTTGTAGGTTTTAGCGCTCTTTTGCTTTGCATTGTCTTTGACGAATTTTAAAACGAGTTTCAACAGCTCCCCAACTTTTTGGCCGTTCCATTGCAAAAGCGGCTGGCTTAGGGAGACAATAAAAATGGAACCACAAAGCGGTTTCTTTTCTCCACGAAGATCGAAGAAATCAATTTCAAAGACAAACGCCTAGTCCAAGAAATACAAATAAATCAAACGCTCGGCTTCGGCCCAGCAGCCGTCAAGCTAATAATCGAGCCCCTGCAGCCGCCTTGTTCCCCCCCTCGCCAAACGAGAAATAATTCGACCCGAGAAAAACCCGAACGCACGCACACATTTCATCATGTGGCGCCCTTTCAAAATCGGCACTCGCAATTGCATGCCAATAGGTGTATCTGGTGGATACCTGTTTTGCGGGAGGCTGTGATCGGAGGATAGATCTGGGTATAGATTGTGTTTGTTTGACTTTTGTTGTTTGGAAGCCCCCCCGATGACATCTCCTCCATCGGCTTCCAATTAACCATGGCATTTATGGGTGGTGAGCCCAAAAAATCGAGCTTTCTTTTTCCCCATTCGCAAAAGTTGCGCAAATTTCGGGCCCCTTGGAGTTTGGTTTTCGTCACCAATCCCGCCGAACTCCGAATCCGAGGCTATCAACGCTTTGATGGCCAGCAAACTCGGAAATTGGAAATTGTCGCCGGGTGAAGCCATTGAAAGACCGCTATCTTGATTGTCCGGCGGTGCTGCAACATTTTCCCGCGCGTAATTAAATGTTTAACGAGCATTTGCGGCTACAATTCACACTTTTTCACCTGCTAGTGGCTGGCTGATGAAAGAAATATCTCCGATCTCCTACGATGGACTCATCGCCGGCCCACCCACTCGGAATTGTGGCTGCGGCGATCAAGGCCCTTTGGAGTCGGAGGCGGACCTGATCGACAACAATAAACCATAAACCATAAAAAGCGGTCCCCTCTTGAGCTCAAATAGTATGCAAATTGGTAGGCCTAGCGCTGACCAAGTTTGGCATTTATTTTGCGCCGAATTCGGGTGAATGTAAGCGGGCAAAGAAACTAAAAAAATTTATTTCGCATAAATCTCCGGATAAGATGTCACAGTTCTGGCCAGGTCAATATTTTCTATAGCAACTAAGCAACAACTATTTCGTTTTAATATCCGCATTCCCTGCTTAGCAGCTCCCTTAGTTAGGGAACCATAATAGGGATATCTAAAAATACAAAGCCAGAAACCTATCTCAACAATTTGCATATTTCAATTTATTACCAAGGCCTGGATGCTGATTTTCTCCAACAAAAATTCTATCTTTTAATATTCTGTGAGCATGTCTATTAAATTTGAGTTTTAATAAGTCTTAGTTATTTAGAGGGAAAAACCTAGCTAGCATTTAAAATTAATTTCACGCTAATCAAGCGAAAATGTCAAAGTATGCTTTTTAACGAAGCTAACTGCAGTTTTTTTAAAACCTCAATTAATATTGTACAAACTTTGGTAGCACAACGTTTGTACTTCAGGCGTAGGGGTACAAACTTGGCCTAAAAATAATTTATGTTTACTAGGCCTGGCTGACTTTTATTGGGGCGTTCACTAATCATTTCCAACTGGCGGCTTCCAATGGGTTGGGGTATGTAAGACATATTCAACTCACCCATCGACCCATCGGGGTCAACCTTCAATTAACTAGGCCCGCAAGAATGGGTGGACTTGTGGGCTCGTTTGGTGTCCACTGGCTCGTCACCAATTAGACGAATATGAGTACCGCACCGAGCGCTAATGAGATGGCGATGACGAATGACAATGATCGGGTCTTTGCGTTTTTTTGGCCGTTGCACAGACTTTTGATATTGGCAAAGCACTTGACCTTCCGCACAATCAGCAACAGGCCTACGTTGCGTATACACAACAAAAAATATTTATATTATGAATAACTGGGAATTAAAATAAATTTGTAAACTATAAGATATAGGATTGCAGCAATACTTAAAAATGTTATGCACGGCTTATTGGGTCATCTTTGATTGCATAAAAAGAGCTTTAAAAACAAATGAATATTTATCTAAGGGGAGATTATAAGCTGATATGAAATTTCAATCAGATAATATCTAGATGAAAGTGATCTGAAAATATTTTGCAGTTTGCAGGCCATAAAAATGTAGTGTGGCAAGAAACACGAACAACCTCAAAGCCCGGGGACTTCCCAAGACGAGCTCCTCTTTCCTCCACAACTTAACATTTTCATATTAATGGGAAGTGCTCCAGGAATTCCCCTTGAATCTGTTGGCTTGAACCTTTTCAAGGTTCTTGACCATGGCTCTGGCGTACGTGCCAAGTGCACGTAGGTCTTTCCAGGTTCTGAGATCCCGAGGGATCCCGGGGGCCGGCGGCGGGCCAATCGATTAAGGGACAATTACCAGCGTCTAGTCGCGGCTCCTTGCGTCAGTTCCTGCCGCTAAAAATGCAACTGTACGATGCATCATTGGTCACGTAGTCCAAAGTCAAAGTGAAACCAGTTGGCGCTAAGTCAGCGACTAACTACGCCCCAATCCGCCTTTTCTACCCACGATGATGCACAATAATGGTTGATTTACATGACGATGCTGGTGGCAAAGATAATAACAATGAAAAGGGCGATCTCAACTCGACGGTTTCATTTCCCATTTTCATTTGCCCGTGCATTTGCATCTACGCCACCGCGTGAATGGGACAATTTCGTCACAGCTTAAAATTGTCGCTTATGTGTTGCCTATAAAGGGGGTCAAAACGGTGGCTAAGAGTTGCCCACCCAAACGAGTGGGCGAAAGGGATCCACCTTTGCCTATGTAAATGCATTTGCATTTAAGCTTTATAGGTGGGCGCACAAAGATTGCCCAATTAAATGGTAACCAAGAGTTTACCCCTTTCTTGTTTTCTTTTAAACCTTAAGTTAATAATGCTTATTGAGCAAACGTTTGGTTGGTTTGGCAATCTGATAGTTTATAGTTCTCAGAAAGCCAACCGCAACATTAATGTGATGCATTTGTGAGAGTGCCATTTAAAGACAACTGACTGGTGGGATATAAAAAACATTGTGTAATTAAGGCGGCAGTGTAAAAAAATCTTTCCAAAGTTCCCAAAGTGAATGGAAGAGTGACAATATCCAAAGTTATTCATGTTTGCCAAAGTACCCGTGCAAATAAGTAGGTGTTTCCCATCATCAGCAACCAATTGAAATACGATTAAGTTTGGATTTTTCAAAATATTTTTATTTGCAAATATTGATTTTATTTGTATTTGTCCCGCCTTTTCGTTGTTGGTAGCAGAGCACATTTTGAAGTTGTCGTTTATTTATACGTAAATTGATGTGTGTGACTTAAGCTTATGTTGTACCGTGCTAGCTGCTAAATACCTAAACCTACACAAATGAATATATATAGAAAATGAATGAATTTGTGTTGGTGTGTGTGTGTGTGTGTGTAGCTGTGTGAGAGTGTATCTGGGTGTGAGTTTTAACCATTGCCACGCAAGGGTCTTGTATAGATAATGATAGAATAGGGTTTAATTTAAAAAACGATTATCGACTAAGTCCCGCCCTCGCTTTCTGATAAATACAAACACAAATAGAGTCAAGTTAAGTGATGGTTCCTCTTCCTGCATCTCTGGTCTGTCTCGCGATCTTCTTCGGTATTTTTGATCCGATCCGCCTTCTTCTAGTTGCAGGCCACCTTCTTGGACTTCTTCATCCGCTCGCCCTCGTTCTCATTCTCGTCCAGCTTGGCACTCTCCGTGCTGCTCGACTCTGCATCGTACTCCAGCTCCGGATCGGGCACCTCCGAGTAGTGCACATGGCCCACCATCGTGGCCCCGGGTGCGGAGCTCTCCTTGCCCTCAACCACCTGCGAGATGTGACTGCCATCGCCGTACTTCTCCAGGGTGCGGCGCACCAGCTCCTTGGAGGGCTGCTTCATGTTGTAGGCCCAGCCCAGCTTGTGGAACATATCGAGCACCATGGTGGTGAAGTTGACCTTGTAGTTTCCGATCTCAGCTGCCTTGTAGTCCCAGGGGAAGACGTGGTGGTAGTTGTGCCAGCCCTCACCCATGGCGACCACGGAGACCAGAATGTTTTCGCTGGGCATGATGCGCCTGGAAATAGACAATTAATTAGACGATAGATTGGAGATCATGGAGAATATTCAAAAATTTGCACGCCAATTTGGCGTGATCAAGCTCGATGGGGAAAAAATGCGATCATTCTTCGAATAAATACTCACTTGTCGTACGGGCGGGATCCCCAGAGATGAGCGGCACTGTTCACGGACCAGGTGAAGTTCAAGCTGCACACATATCGGAACAGGCATTGCTGGACGAAGGCCAGGCCCCAGGTCTCGCCAAACAGATAGACGGGTATCATCGTAGGCAAAATGAAGCAGAATATAAGCTTCAGGGGTATGAAATACTTCTGGTGGAACTGCACCACAGGATCCGCCATAATGTCGGACATATCAATCTGGCGACCACGGCGAAGAACCTCCGGATGCTTCAGCATCATCAGCCAGCCCACGTGCGAGAAGAAGAAGCCGCGATTGGCATTGTGGGGATCGGCATCCGTCTCCGAATACTTGTGATGGACCCGATGGTCGCGAACCCAGTCATATAAGGTATTCTAAAAACATATACAGAAATGGTTTTTATAGTATTTGAAATTAAATAACATTCCCCACTACGAATAAATTCAAAAAATATATGCATGTATTTGAGGTATAATTATCTTTTCATTTTAGGACCGTCTAAATCTCCTGCATCTAAGCATCTCCGGGGGTCAGCGGGGTTCATTTAGCACGCCATCAAATTTTATTGTTCCTCATAATCTACAGGTCGCTCGGTTTTATATATACTTTTTCAGTCGCCTGCTAAGTTTCTGCTGCTGCTGCTGCGCTTAATCGCTGCAGTCATTAAATAAGACAAATGTATCTTTGAGATACACAAAGCACTTTTGCTGCTGCTGCCTCCGTCGAGTAGTTGGAATTGTCAATTTTACAGTTTGTCAGACGCGAGAGGCATTAAGTTGTTATACTTAATGATGCAATTAATGTTAATTGCATTACAGCCCCGAAAAAGAAAAATAAATCCACTACCGAAGGCAAAAAACCGAAGGTGCCGCGTCAAATGAATTGGCAACTTGCGCGACAAGTCTTCAGGTGGCATTGTGTCCGCCAAAGGTCGCAATATCCCCATTTTCATAATTTTCCGACACTCACCTGTCCGGCCACACAGTAGCTGATCATCAGCAGGGATCGGAGGATCGTGTTGGCCTTGTAGCTGCGGTGGGTCCAAAATCGGTGGGCTCCGGCCGTAACTCCGAAACCTGCCACGCCGCCAGTAAAGAATGCTACAAGAAACAACACATTTGTACCTGTTGGTTAGCGTCTATAAAATATTCGTAGTTAAATTGATTCATATTCGGATCCGGACAAAAGGCGTGCTAATTGAAAAACCCGAAATTACATTTCCGCAAATTGAGCTATTTGAGGCTGGGTGCTAATTCTACCGACAAACAAATGGAGTAAAAAAGCGACCGGAGACTGCCGCGAGGCTAGACGTTGGGGTCCCCCCAGCCGCTTAATTTTAACCTAGAAAAGAATCGGTGAATGATATATCACGATTCCCGCAACCATCACCCTCATGGGGTATGTTACAGGCAAAAATTCCTCTATCGGCGAATCGCTTCCATTAGTTCCTCACTTAGAATATGCAAAGTGCCATTGTCACCCTCTTAACGGATTGGATAATTGTTGTATGTGCAATTACAGGTAATGACCCGTCGATCCCTGAAATCCACGATTTCTACAGATCGAAGAGGAACTCGTAGACATCTGCTATATGTTTATAAAGCTATGCCCATGCCTCACCTATTTGGGCATCTCGGCATCAAACTAATGAACTATTAACGATTTCCCCGAATGGGAATTTCATCGATCGTTCGATTGATTGGAGAAGAGATTAACCTTCACAGCATTGCCACACAAACCAGTTCCGTCTTGCAAGAAATAAAATACAATTAAGCGGAAATAATCAAATTCCATTTTCAATGTAGACTCAAAGTATGTGCAAGCAGCGCATGTCATTAATATTCAAGTTGTATTTCAAAATCTTTAGCAGACTGGACATTTAATTACAATTACCAATTTTGTTGCTGTTTGCGGCGTGCATTTGGAACCATTTGCATTACAAATGTAGTGCATTTTTAAAAAATTGCAAGGTCAAGTTCAAATGGTTCAGCAGTCCATTTTAAGAAATTAGAATTGACGCGGGGACCGTTGAATAGCATTGAATATGCATGAACGGCGACTTTAACATCTATTATCCAGGAATCGTCATTTACAAAGTGTAATGTTACTCATCTGGCCAACTTCATTAGCGTTCGATCGTCCAATGTTGCGTAATTCCCCCCTTTCGATGCTTCAACCGATCGTTTCCCCTCCCTCCCTGAATTTAATCAACACGACAATTTTCGCCATTTCTGAAACCGGCAAAAGATGATAATTCCCAGCATGGCGACTCAAAAAATCTCCAGGCGCTGCACGTCCGTCCGGCAATTTGCCAAAATATTTACGAGCTCAACGCCCCAAATAGGGACACTGCTCGTGCAAGGATACTCCTGGTATTTTAATGTATGTTTTTGTTTCCTTGTACCTTTTTTTTTCTGCCTGTCAGGCCCGCACAATGTGCAATAAATATTAAAAATTACTAGGTATTAAGGCATTTTTCGCTGTACAGCCATTAAGAGGGAAGCACCTTGTATGCGTATGCTCTGGTAATTCCAATGAAAACGAAAACGCTTGTGGAGGATCGTCGCGCCACCGATTTCCCCCTTGAAATCTTCTCAATGTCAACTGACTTTTTGCCCTGCACTTCGCATGTCTGGTGCTCGTAAATCGACTCGCTTTATATTACCTGGCAGATAAATCATCTCTTTGACTTTGGAGTCGAAAAGTACAACTGCCAACGGAAATTCGTAGCCAAACCTTGACTGGTTTAATTCGAGTCTTGGGGGTTGAAGCCCCAAATATAATATAATTGTGTCAGCCGATTCTTTGGCCATTCTTTCGCTTACATATTTGGCCCAGCACATTTTGGCTGGTTTTGTTTTCCACAATCCACCTGTGTCAGTCAAAATTTTGTGCTGAGTCTGAAATTGCATGCCAACCAAAAACAGAAAACTCGAAAACTCGAAGCCAAAGCCAAACGACAAGATTTCAACACTCCCAACCGTATAACAAAACAAAAAGAAGACGCTGAAGGGCAAGAGCGGAGCTGGAGGGGATTTTGTGGATGGGGCATGTTAAGCAGCAATCAATTAAAGGCAATAACAAGAGCGACGCATTTTGTAATGGCCGCAGGGAGTCGACAAAAAAAAAATATTATAAAACGCCAAAGGGGCTTAAGGCGCAGGGCGCGTTAAATTGCAAATAATTGGTGGGGCAACAGACTTCAGAGGAGGGCTACGAAATCATAAAGAAAACATCATCAGCGACACCAACTTTACATCACACCGCGAAAAAATCCCACCCTCTTAGCCAAACTTTTACAGGGGTATATTCTTGTGAAGGAAACGCTAAGAAATCTGTCAGAATAATTTGGAAACCTGTGCCGATTTTCGAGATGGACTTACTGGAAACTCCCAAAACTAAAGATTTCTTATATACGAGTAGTATGTGGCATATTTTGGCGGCAGTGTAAAGCATCGATCAGAGATGACTCTTTGTTTCCACACCTTTCCCCATCCACAATTTCCCAATTCGAGGCGATAGAAAGAGAGAGTGGTGGGGCGGCGGAGATTACGCAATGCCGGATGGGATGAATGGATCGGATGGCACACATACGAGTATTACGAATACACATAATATGCATTACACTTGGTGGTTATGATTGGGCCAGCGATGGGAGATACTTACACCATATGGTGGCATACCAGTTGAGCCTGTGCAAGGGATAGGTAACCAAAGCGACGAAGGCCGCAAAGTGGAGCAACGAGATCTGGATGACTTTGTCCCACTTGAGAGGGGCATTGAATTGATAGCCTAGCACTTTGTCGCCGACAAAAGTGCGCGTGTACCGCTCGAGATCGATTTGGTCCTTGGGCACGTATTTCTCAATGCTGGCTGGCACAACCTTCTTGGTCACCTCGTCCTTCTGCGGCAGCTGAATCTTGCCACGCGCCGGGAGCTCCGGGGAGGAGTCCTCGCCCCGCCGCTGGGCATCGCCGTTGGTCTGTTTGGAGCGGCGTGCCAGGAGCGAGGGCGGACTACCGTTGCTGGGGATCGGCGTCTTGCTGCACACACGCTCTGATATGGACAGGTGACCCATTTTGCTTTCACAGATCTTTCGTTATTACTTGTATTATTTCTTTTTGGTCGGTCGGTCGGTGGTGGCTTTGCCGGCGGAAACCGCGTTTCGTAACTTCACTTTCCTCACAGGTTAACACACACAGAGCACCGGCACTTAACGGCCTTAATTGCAGCCGGGGCGGGAGTACTTGGTTGTTAGTCGGAGCTGGCTTTCTTTTCCAGCCCTTTTGTTAGTTCGTGTTTTCTTGGATTCGAGCAGTCCTTTGAGTTTT
Organism: Drosophila ironensis; assembly: GCA_021223825.1. NCBI lineage: Eukaryota > Metazoa > Arthropoda > Insecta > Diptera > Drosophilidae > Drosophila > Drosophila ironensis. The sequence continues at coordinate 4,115,435 of JAJJHQ010008452.1, read as the reverse complement.
CCGCGTCTAACGAACTCAACGCGGCGCCGTTCCGTAGACAAATGATCGTAGCCAAAAGTGTAAATTCCTACCAATGGCTTTTGGCGGCTCGCACGAGCAGAGCACTTTGGCTTCTCGGTTGGCGGCGACCGCAGCAGCGGCTGTGGCAGAGCCAGCAACAGCAACAGCAACACAAACAGAGGCTGCAGCGGCGTCAATCCGACTGACTGATTGACCGACTGACGGCCGGAGTTTCCGTTGCTGGGCTGCTCCGCACAAGCGACGCACAAAGGCAAAGAAAAGAAATGGAGAGACGGACCAGAAGGCCAAGATTATGCCACCACACACTCGCTCTGTAGGTTGGTGCACAGGCGGTCCCAGTCCCAGCACCTGTGCTTCGTTCCGGGCCTCGCTTTGGCTTTGGCTTCGGCTTCGGATTCGGCTGTAAGCTTCGGGCGCAGAATTGGTAGCAGCGCAGTCGGCAGAGTGCTACCTCGAATTTACGCGAAATTTGTGGGGCTTTGGGGCTTTGGATGTTATGCCTCAGTGGGTTAAACTACGCTTGTGCGGGGACCCAAGACCCACGGCAAGGGTCCAAGACGTTGAAGAACACGGAGACTTACGATCGGAAACGTCGCACAATAAATTACCCAAGAAATATTGTCCAGAAGAGCAGGCCAAATGACAGAAGATCTTCAAATTGTGTAATAGATGTATGCCCATATAACATCTACAAACTACAAACTTCACAGGATACCCATTGTCCTTTTTTTTGTCCTATTGTAAATCGACATATATATGCCTATATTCTCTGATCTATCAAATACGAATAATTAAAATTGAACCATACAACTTGTTCCCTTTTGCTACAGTACCACAGAGTCCAAACACTTAAAATATAAAAAATTGCCCCGGCTTTGGAGACAATAAGTCTAGGGAGCCTTCCTTGCGATTACTCATTCAAGCGAAAAGTGCTGCTAAATTCTTGAAATTAGTAATTAAAATCTAATATATGTATATGATTTCAAAAATACGGTTTTTCTGTTACCAAGGCAGAAAACTTATACGTATCCCCATTACATTCTCGATTTATATGCCCGATATTTAAATGAGACCTGGTTTCGGACCTTTCGCAAGCGATTTCTAATTCAAACGATTCTGGCCTGTATAGTACATTTGCATTTCCCCAATCTCTCCTTTTGCAAGCTGAGAGATTTTATTTTGTAAAGATCACAGTCATCACCACTAAACTGGGCTTCCACTCATCCGCAACGAAATGTATATGGCATTGTGTGATGTTGACCAAAGTCAAAAGCCGTTCGATGATCATGAGGTTCCCCAACTAAAAACAGAAAAAAACAACATCGGCAACAGCACCAACAGCAGAAGACTTGGAGACTGGAGACTATAGACCGAAGACTGAAGACCGGAGACGAGAGTGGCTTTCTCTTTACGTAACTGCGGCGACAGAAACAGAAACCGAACTTAATTAAAATCCAAAAGCAAAAGCAGCGAACCCGCGGCGAAATAAAACCAAGAGCCAAAGGAAGCTCTGACCCGTCGTAAAGTGGGTTTTACAACCCCACAAGTCACCATCCATGGCCCCCCAAAATTCGCGCAGACGTTCACAGTGTCACGCGACCGAATCCCTTTGATCTCGAGCCACTGCCAACCGATGTGGTGTGGTGTATGCCAGCATAACTGCAAGATGCGGTGCTGATGAGGTGCTGATGTTGTAAGCCCTGGCCATTAGCCAATTATGCAAAGCTCGGAAATTGTCCGGAGACGGAGCACGGGGATTGGGCTTTTTGGGGAATGCTGGGGCTGTTGCTTTGTTTATAAACAAACAGCCAAACAGCTCGAAATCATTGGAAACCACCGCTTTGATATATTGCGCAGCTTCTCTTTTCGCACTGTCAGCGTTTTATATGAGTTCTGGCCGCAAAACAAAGGCAGTCCACTTATTGTTCAGTACCTGCTGGGATTTTAGAGATACATATAAGTATTACTATATGCTTTTGGCGGCCTAATCGCTTCCCGTTCCACCGTTCTTGGCCGCACGCTCAAACGACAACCATTCATGCGCAAGATATTTCAATTTGCCAGAGCTTGGGCCGTGAAATGTTGACTTGATTTTCAAGCACCATTCAATAGGGCTGACCCCTCAGCATCCAAGCGGCACGAATCGGCCCGAAAGTTTGGCGGCTTTAAGCGTAGGTATTAGGTATTAGGCATTAGACAATCTGGTAGCTGAAGCATTGCATAAGCATTTTGCGTACTCCACGTATTTGTGCAACCTTCAACTGTCGCTGAGTCGGCTTATGGAAAACAAATTATCGCTAAACAAAGCGGAGAACGCGACGCGACTGCAATTTGCCACAGAGCGGGACGGATCTCGGATTTGCCACAACTCGAATAGTTAAAAGTGTTGAGGGCTACACTGTGGAAGTTTCAGGCAATAACTAATCGCTAAAAACTATAATTTGCAGCTCTAACCTTCTGCATCTGTTAAAACCTGAAGAAAGCAATTAAATCTTGGAAAATTTCAAATCAAGTGAGTTTAAGCCGCACATGCAGTTTCTGTTTGGAGTTGCAAACATTTTGCAACATTAAATATTTCAAGTGTGGCTACTTTTAGCTGGCAAATTCATTAGTAATCACTTCAGAGCGGAGTCATTAGGAATTGGTACAAGTGGCCGGCACGAATGTGAGTCAGTGGAGTTGAGCGCCGAGCCGAGTTAAGGCTGGTTAAGTGCGGAATGTTCACACCCAGCCATCCAGGTGAGTTATGAATATTTAGGTGCCAAAAGGGTGGAGCGAATATTAGAATGGCCAGACTGTCTGCTTGCCGTCTATCTGCCTGTTGTCTGTTTAGGTCTTTTGCATCGATCGATGTGATTTAAGTCAGGCGGACAGTTTGCCCAAACCAGGTTAAATGAGCAAACACTGCAGAGAACCTGAGGATGGCAAAAGGCTTCTGGGCAGAGGTAGCTGAGTGCGGAGTCAATATTGACAATTCAATCAACGACACACTGCCACTGAGCACACACATTGCGTATGAGTAATAAAATCATTAGCCGAAACCCATAAAGTCGGCATAGAGCAAGCACCTGATGCTGCCATACTACTCGTATTTGGATATATACTCGTATATCCCAATCCCGGCATCGAAATCCCCAAACGGATCCGATTCGATACGATGCGATCCGAGCATGGGAAAGCAAACAAAACGATTGCCAAATCAAGTGGCATTTGTAAACAGCCGAAAAAGTTTTAAAAATAGTCGAACTTGAATTTGGGATTGAACCCACGGGATACACTCTAAGAAACTTTGCGTCAAAACAGCCTATCTATTGCTAATCCAAAAAAGCTTTTGATAGTAAATTTCGACTTAAGTTTCGATATTTTGCTCTGTGTGACACATTGAACTATGATTTGCGAGCTTGTTTGTTGGGTCTTAGGCAACAAGTGCATTCATTCAGCCCCGCCCACTCGCAGGCCTCCGGCTTTGTCATTTCCACATGCAAGCCCAAATCCAGTTCCATTTCCCTTGCAACCCACGAAACTGCACCTATGTTTACTATGTTTTTATGCTGACCAATAATTAGGTTTCAGTGTTTACGCTGGCCCTATCCGCCCGGCTCACAGTTGGCGGTTAATTTATTTTTACGACTGCGGCGGCCATTTGTCGCATCGTATTGTTGGCCCGCATGATGCAATCGGTTCACATAAACTTCTCCCGGTTGAGGAAGTGGTTGGCGGGCAGGGCGTTCTCCTCGCGCGCCACCTCCTCCAAAATGCACTCGACAATCGGTCGGCCCGATTCCACCGCCGTGGTGAGTCCTTGCCGCACGGCCAACGATCCGATGGTCTTCAGGTCCGTGGCCAAATCGAGTGCCGCAAACACCCGGATCATGGCCGATCCGATGCCCTTGGCGTAGTCCCCAAACTCTCCACTCTGGTAGTCCTGCGGCAACAGGTAATGATATTGCGGCCAGTAGCTCTTGGTGATCACAAAGATGCTATTCGAATCCGACGGCTTAAAGCCCTTATGCAGGGCCCAAATAAAGTGCGACGAGTTGACCAGGTTGCCCAGGTTTATGACAATCAGACTGCGCAGCCAGAAGCCCACAAACATGGAGGCGACCAGGGTGTCCCCAAAGTACTGGAAGGGGGTGTTTACCGACAACAGGATATTCACAAAGATGTACAGCAGGACGTAGTAGCTGTGTCAAAGAAAATATTTATAAAAAACATATATAAAATTGTGCAATTAAAAGCAATTAATTAAAATTCAAGGCGAGAGAACAAGACTTTTAAAAGGTTTTCACATGAGGTTTTTAAGTATAATCAAAATAGATGTTATTTTGTGTTAACTTTTCCTTGTTTTTAAAAAACCTTTGAGTACCCACCGCTTTTGGAACATGACAATGCGATCACTCTCCAGATCCGACATATCAATCTCCTTCAGCAGTTCCTCCTGCTGCGGAGAGTATCTTAAAAGGCCCCCACGCACTTGGGCGTACAAGAAGCTGTGTTTACTGTAATACGGATCCTCATCTTGCATAAACTTTGCGTGATGCAGACGATGGGCCTGAACCACGCTGTAGATGGAGCCCTGAAACGGGAAATAAAACATAGGTTTGTGGCTCGACTAAAAGCTTTTTGGCAGAGGCGTAGTCCAAGCTAGCTTTAAGGGGATCCACCCACCTGACCGGCTGTCGTCTGACACAGCATGAGGAACACTCGCAGCGATTTCGAGGCTGTGAAGGTCCTGTGAGCCCACAGGCGATGCACACCCACGGTCACGCCCAATGCCCCCAAAAGCGTCAGGACAATGCCTGCAAGTGGAATACACGAATATTAAAAGTCGAAAAATCCAAAATCCAAACCGATTAGCAAGTCAACATCGCAAGGTGATTAGCCTTTGCACTTACTGAATAAAATCGTTGGCACTGTGGCGCTAGTAAACAAAACGTATATCCCATAAACACCGAGGATATTCAAATGAATATAAAACAAAACCAACGGCCAAATAGCATCGCGCTTTTTGTGAATCGAGTCACCAATCTGGTCAATATCCTTCTGCTTTGTTTGCTCCATTGTAGATTCCAGAGTTGCGGTGGATCCTACTTCGCCGACACCCAAAATGTTACTAAAAGCAATTCACTAAAAATCAGAATCAGCAAGTCCAACTTTTGAACTCCCCTTAAACGTAATCCAATCCATTATGCATGAACTGGAAAAATTCTTACAAAGTAAAGCTAAAGTTTAATACAAAACATAGTTTATTGATCCGAGGATAAGTAACGAAAGCAACGACGGGAGACTAGTGTCCCAACAATACTCAGATCCTAGTGATCCACGTTTGGATTAGATGGGATGGGGTTCGTATAGTAGATATATGGCATGGGATTTATTTAAGGCATGGCTTGGCGATGGGTGCATATACAAACTTAATACTATAAAAACCACAGGCTGAAATGATAATACACGGCCAACGTTAGCTCAGTTTTGCATCTTGGCCAGCTCCACGAGGTCCTCGCGGGGAATGTCCTTGTCCCCGAAGCCCCAAACCGAATCCTTGTGGGCATGGTCGTCGTCCAGGAATCTAGTGCCGTCTCCGCACTTGGCAGCTCGTCTCAGAACCATGTCGGGGGAAACAGATTTTCCTGCAGGAAAAATGATTTTATTAGTATCAGGATAGTAATTCAGATTTCAGGGATAACTTACGTCCTTTGGCCAGGCCCAGCCAGGCGCAAAAGTCAATAAAAGCTGTGGTAATATTCAGGGTGTAGTTGCCGAACTCGCCCGTCTTGTAATCCCAGGGAAAGACGTGGTGATAGTTGTGCCATCCCTCTCCCATGGCCAGCAGGGAGACAATGGGAGCCTCTGTTGACATAATATTCCTAGAAAAGGTGAAGTAAGATTAACGATTAGTTGATATTCCAGTAGCAAAAACAATCCCTACAAATATTTTAGAAAATTCATCGAAAAGATAATAAATCAAAGCAAAAATCTGTATACGACAAATATTTTAAAAGTCTATAAATGTCAACTGTTGTGAAAAAATACATTTTGGCAAACGTAAACAAAATTATATTTGTACAGAAAGGCGATTAAAATACAATGACTAGTAGCGAGATAAAAGGCAAATGAATCCACAAATATAAATTTCTTGATTATTAAAAGCAATCGTGACTGTACCATATATAATTATTGTGAAATGCAACAGTGTTACAGTATCTGATGGGTTAAACTTTATTTACAACCTAATTTGATAACACTCCTGCTTTCTACAAATGACGGAGGCGCCGGGGTTTTTCAGATCGATTGTATGGAATAATTTATGCAATCTATCGATTGATTGCTTTTCACTATTAACAATATTATTTTGGCACCCCTTGAATTCGACCCATCCCATAGTGAAAACTTACTTGTCGTAGGGCTTGTTGCCATACATGTGCGCAACACTGTTGACGAAGAATGCCACATTGAGTGTCCAGGTGAAGCGCATGTTAAAGTTGATCCAGAAGGACATCCACAGATCCTCGTTCCAAAAGTACCATGGCACAGCCACCGGCAGAACAATGGAGCAGAGGGCAAAGAGTGGGATGTAATACTTTCGCTGGAACATGCAGACGGCATCCGCCTCCAAATCGGACATGTCGATGACCTTCCGCTTGGCCACCACCTTGGGATGGGGCGTCAGGAAAAGCCAACCCACGTGAGCGAAGAAAAAGCCCCGCTTGGCATTGTGCGGATCGGCATCCGTCTCGGAGAACTTGTGGTGTATCCTATGGTCCAAAGCCCAGGTATACGCATCCCTCTAAAATTGACAAGAAAAATCAGTTATGCATTCAAATTGAATGAGGTAACTTTCACTTACCTGACCCGCAATGGAGAAGGCAAAGGCCAAGAGAATCCTCAATGGCAGCGAGGCCGTGTAGGATTTGTGCGACCAAAGACGATGGGCACCCGCTGTGATTCCGATTCCGGAGACCCAAACGGTGATCACCACTGAAAGAAGCGAACAGACGGTTGTCATTGTCATACTATACATGCACATATATGTATATATTTTATGTACACACGCCCAACAGCTCGCTCCGGTGACGCTTCTCGCTTGATTTGCTCGCCGCATGACACAACGCATCGGCACTAAATTTATCTACTATAAATGCTCCCCCTTCTTGGGGATGGCCTATTTTGTTGCCTCCCAGCGCTGCCCGCCCAGAAATCTGTCCAGTTTTACTGACCGGTTCGATCGGCATTCGAAATGGATCGTGACAGACAATTGAAGCGTTCGTTAACTTTAATTGTGGCGGTTAAAGTTCAGCAGGCAACATATGCAGATGAAACACTATGTTAATGGCTTAACCATTACATAATAGACACCTTAATGGGTTAGTATAATAGGTGAACGAACAGCTTTGAGGAGAATAAATTCCGAATTTGAACTAATCGCATATAATGATTCTATGATAGGTGACATCAATTATTCAATTGACTGCTAAACCTATTATTTATTTTAAGGCAAAGAAACGTTATATTTTTCCATCTCCTAATGATGTCTATTCATAGTGAAACAATTACCTCACCCCCCGGAGATTTTGCATCATTGTTAGTTAATTGAATTTGGCACAGTTTGGAGCAATCGGTGTTGATTACAAAATAGCTAATATAGCAGTAACCAGGCAGTGTTTGCATGTTGGCAGATGCAATTATAGCGATTGGGGACGACCAGGTCGGACGACATTTGCTGCCCCAGATGTTAATTATCGATGTGCAACATCCACAGTGGACACTCACCCCAGAGGAATGTGTAGAACTTGGCGTAGAAGAGCAGGTACAATCCATACAGGGCGCCGACATGCAGGAACGTCTGGGCACCTAAATCCGGCCATCGGATCTGCGGGTGGTACTCTTCCTCGGTCTCCTGGTCCGCCGTCTCGTTGAGCTGCTGATCCTGCTGCTTCTTGAGTGCGGGAGTCGTCTCCTTGTAGACTGCATTCTCCTCCTTGTAGCCGAGATTATCGTCCTCGGGTTCTTTGGTTTGACTGACAACATCTCTGCGCTTCAGTTGGCCATTTCCATTGGCGACAGTGGTGGTGCTCCTGTTCCCATTCCTGTCCAGAGTGCAGGATCCGTTGCAGTGGGCGGGCGCCTGACTCTGGCCGGGAATCGGAGACGAAAGGCACATGGTGATGTCTGTTGGATAAAAAAGCAATGTGTTAATTTGTTTTTATTTAGGAATCGATATGAGGTTTTTATATCCCACACATATCTCCGGAAATCTTAAAAAAAATTATAATGTGTGGATTATTTTTAATTAATATAAAATCAATAGCAATGTGGCATGTTTTTTGGGAAATCTTCTCATATAAGAGATCAGCAATAGGACTCCCAAGCCCTGTGACTGTGAATACTTTCATTATGCAAATATTTGTCAGATCAGCTACTAAGCAAACAACGACCATTGGCTAGGCTCGAAGTTTTATCTCTGTGTAATCAAAGAAAATCCACAGACAATCGCTAATTGAAGTTTAAGACGGTTATAAGCGCCCACTATTAGCAGGCCATTCAGAGGGTTTCGACTGTAATTGGTGTGAAATCTGTTGCCAGCCTCACGTGCCACGCCCTAAGAATAGGAGGCTTGGTGGGCTTTAGATATTAACAGAAGTGATGATCGGTTGCTTGAAGACTCTGATTGGAGTTCGACGGCATTCAGGGTCAACTTTATGTCTGCTCCCCACTCTTATCGCGGCTTATCGGCGGACAAAAGCCGTGTTGCAATCACCGATCTGCAAGTACTCCACTATCAGGGCGCAAAAGCAAATATCACTATACTACACTATGTCATATGGCTGAAGTGGTGGGCTATAAATCCACAACAACAGTGAGTCACTCTCAGGTGTAGGCAGGTGAGAAAATCTGGACACGAGCTAGGTAGGTGGTTGAAAATCGTTCTAATTTCAGGATGAATAGTGTGACACTTGAGGGGAAATATGGATGGCTCACCCTATCACTGACTACTTTTTCTAATCTCTAGGTCTCTTCAATTGCCTCACAGGGTGCTTATCTCAACATCCACTAAGCTACAAAAAATAGACGAAACCCCTTGGGTATAAGTTTACAGTCGGTAGGTTGGAACCTTAACAAACTTTTTAAAATTTATAAGTTTTTCCATTTTAAGTTGGAGTAGATGAAAGAGAGTTTTCAATGAAATAAATTACCAAATTGACAGTTGCATAATAATTTATACCTGTTTACTAGAATAATCCTATCTATTATCTAACAATGCTAATAAAAACCTTCATATTTTTTCGGTTTGGAAGCAGAGAGAAGAAAAACAAATATTTGCCTCTTGATTTCATTTTTATTAGTGTCATAAAACCAATAAATGTTTGGACCCAACGCGTACAGGGTAACATATAATCGATGCGCTTGAGGAACTTTTTGAATTGCTTTCGAAGTGGAAAACCGGGCCGATCCGAATCTGGTGCGTGCGCAGCCGAATGGCTTATTGCCTTCCTGATAAGCATTGCACACCTGGCACACCTGGCCCATATTTTCAGGCGATTCTTCCCCCCATTTCTCTCACTCACACCTCCCCCCGGGCCACTTGATTCATTCAAAATATTTCGGGCTAAAATTGGCGATAAGAACGTATCGACAATTGAAAATACTTCATTTGGCGATTGTCGTCCGGGTGATTCATTTAGTGTCTGACCCCTCCGGGTGCTCCATGTTCCGTGAGTAATTGGGGTGTCGAAGAATTGCTTGCCTTACGTAAGACCGTCGGGTCGGGAGATAAGATTGGCGCATTGGAGCGCCCCGCATTCGGCCAATTTACATATTGATAAAAAAAAAAGCGAACACACTATGAGAGTATTTTTTTTGCACAGCACAGTGGGGATACAAACACGCCCCGTTTCGTATACGTCTTTTAATTAGAAAATGTAGCCACGCACGCTAATTTAATGGGTTGGGGACGACAGGTATAACGACGGGAAGGGAGCAGAAATTATAGCTTGGACTTGACGAACGCTGTCACAAGAATTGATCAACATTTTCATTGAACTCGGGCACGCGACGCAAGCATGCATATATTAAATTCCACTTCCCGACCCATTTGACTAATTTCGATTTTCGGCAACTTGGCAACGCACTGCAGCCGGCCGAGCACCAAACAATCTAATTCGCCCAATAATAAATAATAATAAACAATGAGAGACTCGCCACCACCAGCACCACTTCCCCCGATTTCCCACTATTTTATTGGCATTCGCCGCGCTCTGAAGTGTTTGCTTATACAAATATTTCCAGTCAGCGATAAAGCTGACCGCCCATCGAGAATTTCTGGACATGTTCTCGTATTCCCGTTGGGGCATTTCTAGACATGGCCAATTGCCTGATGTCCCGCACGTCGCCTATCGCAAACTACAGTTCAACGGCGTCACTCTCCCCAATCGCCGATTTTAATGCTAATGCCGAAATGCCGAATTTTATTGAAAATTTTCCATGCTCAGCCAGCATAGAAAGCTCTATCGAGTAAGAGAAACCCACATCTATTTCCCATCACCACAATCTGGCGGAGAACGAGATACATATGAAATACCACTTGTTGCCCAGCTGCCACCTTTAATTGGAGCTTTTAATAGTTGCCGGGTAATTGAAGGCACTTGCTATCTGAAGATAATTCACCGAGACCGCTAGCGGGATAGGGTATACACCGCAGAAAAATCTGCGGATACCATTTTTGGATACAACATTTCGAAAGAAACTTAAGAAAATCAAGAATTTTAAAGTTTTGATTTCCTTTACATTTCATAATATCATAATCATAAAAAGTTCCCTGAACAACGAATTTTTATGACCACAATATTTCCAAGTACTTGAAAGCTAGTTTTAGTGTTGCTTTATTCAGATAAGGTACTTCGATAATTCGTATTCCGATTAGGTTAGTATTGTACCATTAGTTACAGTTTTTGGGAACCCCTTTGGACATTTGTACTCACGTCTGAATCTGATGCAAAGTATAACATTTTTTGCATGGCAAATACTTGACGCAACATGTGATAACACCAGTTCTCAGATCTTGACTGTGACACGCCCGGAACAACAATATGTTCTAAGGAAACTACAAAGAATCCACAAATCCATTTGGTCGCAGGGGCGTATACTTGATTAGTCAGTCTGTTTTGGTGGCTTTATTGATGTGGGTCAACGCGTGTCGCGGCAATCAAATCGTGAGGGATAATAATGTGTATACAGACCAAGAGGCAAACACCTGGGCTCCAACTACTAAACTATTGGACGGGGCTGGGGGTAATTTCTGGCGGTGGTGGCGGGTGCATGTTTTTCGCTCTGTTGACTCCCACCAAATACCCCATCTCACATTCCCATTCGCATGCCCATGCCCATACCCATACCCATGCCCTTGCACTCCCCCTAATCGTTGCCGGTAATGACAGAAGTAAGCAAACAATTGGGTTACAATTTGCATGTGAGCTGTGGGTTTTTTGGAATGGTTCTGGGAGTTCGCAGCAAGCTTGGGAGTAACCTGCTTGATTAATTAGCTTGCCGGTTCGGAAGTTATGATCTCACTAAAGAACTAAAGACGGTTACCGTTCAAGTTAGACAAAAAAATGAACTAATGTGCCTAGGTTTACGGGTCTAACGACATTTCGATCACTTTTTTAACGTACGTTTAATTAGTTTCGGTTATTGGGTGGGTTCTGGAAACTCGCGGGATCTGGAATTGCCTCGGGATGCGCCGCGATTTTCACTCTCGCTCACTTTCTCCGCTGATGTTGACCAGGCGAACGAACTGAAGTGACTAACGGCGCCCGCGGAAAACGGTCGACATTTACATCCAAAAGCGCTGCCCTGCCGGCGTTGCCGTCGCTGCCTTTGGGAGCCCAGAACTATTGCCGGCAACGGCGACGGCGGCGTCGACTGCGGTGAACACTATTCAATTTGTAGCTGATTTGTTGCTGCCCAGACTGCGTGCGGCTCTGCAGCTGCGTCCACAGTTATTATCTACCATTTCCCGCGGCTCCAACAAACAGCCCCCCATTCGGCCCCACGAGCGGTTCACCATTCTCTGTTGTGCTCACACATTCCGTAAACATTACACAAACAACTTGCGACGCAGCGGTTCAAAGTCAATGTTGCCGCTCCGAGAAATGGGAACCCAGAAGGAAACTATGTGTGTGCCGAAGGCGCGCTTTGGATACACTCATTTGAGTTGTTTTCCAATGATTAGTACCTAAAAACTATTCCCAAATAAAATTATGTTGTTCTTTATTGCATTTTTTAGGTGAATAAGTAATGAGCGATTATATTTGAGGGTTACGACTATAAATACATGGTTCTCGGTTTCCACTTTCTATGGAAAAGGTTATGGGCGCAACATATTTTTGTCATTTGCGCGGACGAAAGTGGGCATAACCGGGTGATTTTCGCAACACAGATAGATATTGGCTCTGCCAATGTACTATCCAAATTTAGCGCCTCCAAAGTAAAAATTGTGGACGCCACAGAATTTCGTGGTTTGAGGGGGTGCGGGATATGGTTGCCAATTTTTAAAACACATTTCTGCGAATACCAATCCCAAAATTCTGAATATGCAATTAATTTTTCTCTATCTATTATATTCTTCAAAATCTAGGCGTTCATACGGACAGATGGACGGACGTACATGGCTATATTGACTCGGACGACTTTATGGAGTCAGAAAAGCTTTTTTCTCCCTATTACATACGTTTGTACGAATTCCATATTGTTCTTTTTAAAAACCTAAAAAAATCTAAAAAAAAATACTCAACAATTATTGTTATTGTTTAATAATTCCCCAAGAATATCTAAATAAAATAGCAAACAATTAATTGAATTCATAATGACTGCACATAAGTTTATTTCCAAGATAATTTCAGTGGAAAGTTTGGCCACAGGACGTATGCGTAACTTTATATGCGTATACGCCTAGTGGGCAACTAAAATGTTTGCAACTGAGTATCGGTTAGAAATTCACCCAACTTACGGACACCACACTCTTCAACAAGACGATTGAGTTTTATCGCTTTCGAATGAGAAACCCAAGGGAATCGAACAGCAAAGGGTAATCCACTGTGAGTAGGTGTCAGCCAAACTGGCAAAGCTATTGACGTTGACGTCAGCAGAGCTGCCTCTGCCAGTGACTCTGCCTCTGCCAGTGTCAACGGAGACGCCGCCATCGGCAGAGCAGCAACAGTCGGACAAGCGAAGCCGGCTACGGGTGGTATGCGCGATGCGAAGTACAAATTGCTCGTAGTTGGTATCGCCGCAAAACACGTATACGAGTAGTGGGCCGCGAGCGGGCGGGCCATTTCGTCATCGCGTGAGATCGCAGACTTGTGAATATCGGCCAAGTTTCCAAGCGCTTGCTTTTCTTACCAACCGGAGAAATCCGTGAGGTTGCTCTCTATATTTGTTTGTTGCTCCCCTGCCAATGGCATCATTATCGCAGTGTCGCTTTTATCTGCCTATGTTATTTCCCTTCAATTTGTGTGCGTTGGTGGGGGAGATTTTCCTGATGTCTAAAAAGAGATTGCCGCATAGAGCGGAAGATTGAGGTTTCTTGGCTGGAAATAAACATTTTTGTTTGGTGGCGTGGCAAAAACAGAAACAGCCGTACCCTCAGTCTGTACCCTGCATCCACTCTCCCCTCGATTCATATCCATAATTTATACCACGTTTTCGTCAAAGATCGGAGGCATGATGTAACGTTGGCTCTGGATAAATATAAATGGGAACCTCATTGAGGCGAGACTTGGGGGGCGGTAGTGTAGAATTCTCGGGGATACTTATGCGATCATCAAAACAAACAGATGTACGCTCCGGCAAAAGTATTAAAAAAATAATAAACGTTGTAGTTAGCCGGCATATTTGGGGGGTTTATCGGCGGCTTATCAGCGACCGTCTGGCCGTCGGCAGTCATCGTTGGAAAGCACTTTTTTGGGAGCTCTACAGAGTCTCGTGCTAATTGCACAGTGGTTGCTCACTTATCAGCACAGGTTGGAATTAAAAAGCAGTTTAATGAGTGCCCGATAATAGCTGTGCAACAGAAGCAAAAATAAACTGGTGTTGTCTCTTCCAACGCACCAATAATCTAATACAAATGAATATACTTATATGTAGTATATTTAATCTTTAACGGATATGTTATTTTCACTGTGCCATTGATAAAGCTTGCACTAAGTTTAACCATTTTGTGGTATGTAATTCTGATTGTGATGAATGTCATTGGGGTTGTAATTCCAGTTAATTTTAGAAAAAATTAAACTTAAAACTAAGCAGATTAAATCTGGGAACGAGTATTACTCATTTGCAGAAAGACCTATATTTCAAATCCTTAATTTCGATTGAGAACTTAAAGCAACGGCGTGACTCAGAAAATTGTCGCCATTGCCAGCGGCAGGGGATGACATAATTTGTCAAAAGGGCAACCAACTATGGCACGTCTTGACCCCCTCTCCGACCCCCTCTCCCAGGACATTAAAGGGCGACTGCCATAACAGTTTTCTGCCAAATAAAATCTACATACAAACAGCCCAAACATTCCATTTTGTGTGAATAGCGTTTTAATTAGTGTATAAAGATGGATTTACGCATTGGCAGGTCCAAGGACGCAGGCCACCACACTCAGACGACGCTTTAAGGCAGCGCTAATGATAAGCGTCCGCCCCAAATGCCGCACAATTAGGATACATCAATAATGGATGACCCGGCGGGGTCATTTAGATAGAATCGCCGATAACGGCTGGCTAGCCACTTTCCCACCCTCCGCCCTACCGCCGGTCAACTTGTCATCGAACCACCTGTCTCGCACACAGCCACGCCCTCTTTTGACGCCACCGCCCCATCGGGAAAGCCCCGTCACAACAACTAAAACATAAAGGAAAATTCGAATTTCACTTTCGTTTACTTCGATTTTGTAGTACCCGGTATTCTACTTTGGTTGCAAAATTCTTTCCATTTAAACTTAAATAATTTGGTATATAAAATTCGTTTTTTTGGATCACTAAATTAAAGCATTTCTTTTCTTGTTAATTTTAAATGTTACTGCAATACCAAATATAAAGAATAATACCCGTTCTTTAATGGGTAGCAAAAATACGAGTACAATGCTCCAATTTGTCTGAAATCGAAATCGACACGGGCCTTTGTTGTGGCCAAAACTATATCACCAACCTTTCGTTTCCAAACTTAAAGCTAGTTCGTGCTTATTTTCATGTTCATGCTCCTGTCAGTCCCATTTCACCAGGCCGCTAGCTCACCCCTCAAACAATCTACCTGCCCCTTCAGTGGTTGTAGGTACTTTCGTTTGTTTGCCGTCAAGTCGGGTCAGGTCTCGGAATCGGTCTATTGCGTGATTTTGCCTGCGGTTGCCTCTAATTGAATTTCAAAAGTGCAATCATCAATCGACTGGACACATAAAATTGCATTGGGGCTATAAATAATCGAAAATAAATGTACTTAAACAAAAGTCAGGAAGGGATTTCAATAAGAATTCAAAGGTTGTTCTTGGGTCAACAAAGGGATAGTTTATATCCTAAATATAAATTATTGAAAAACAATCCATAGCTATGAATAAAGGTAATGGAAATCCCAAAACTTATATAAAACCGACGAAATTTTTAAAATTTCGCGCTCTGAAAGCTTATCCGTCATCGAACTCAAACAAGTTCGAAGTATCTGCAACCCTCGCATCGAACCTCTCACCACACTAGATTATTTT
Organism: Drosophila ironensis; assembly: GCA_021223825.1. NCBI lineage: Eukaryota > Metazoa > Arthropoda > Insecta > Diptera > Drosophilidae > Drosophila > Drosophila ironensis. The sequence goes on along the minus strand of JAJJHQ010008452.1, from coordinate 4,099,672 downwards.
GAAAAGAAATAATATTCGCGCCCTTTTAAAGAGATTACCATCCCCCTGGATTCACACAACACATGTGATTATTCAAAGGCGTAATTTAACCAATCCCGAAATTCTAGTAATTACGTGCACGCATGCAAATGAGACGATCCAAGTGGAAAAGTATGGCCGCAGGATTAACCCCTTTTGTCACATGTGTGACCCTGGTGAAGTTTACAATTGTAATCACCCAAAATAGCGAACATACGCCGGCAACTTTTTAATTAAAGAGCTGGCGGGACATCAACTCACCCGCATAATTGATGCTCTTAATCAAAATATGTTACCATCCCAAGGGGATGAGGATTACAAGTGTAACAACGCCTGTGATGGATATTCCCCCGCAGCAGCAAAAAGTTGGATTAATTGGATAGTGCTTAGTTTTAAAAGGTTTTATCTTTATTCACGTTACGTTCTCTAGCTCATGTAAAAAACTCATCTTCTGCACAACAGAAGCGGGGGCTGACTTTCCCAGATGAACCGAACAGAACCATCGCGACCATAGCTAATGCGAGAACCCGCGCTCTAGACATTCAGGTAGTTGTCGGGGAATTCGAAGGTAACGTCGCGGCCAGTCAGCTTCTTGTACACCGAGGTGAAGGTGTCAACCTGGAAGAGGAAAACGCATTCGATTAGTTACAATTACTTCAAAAATTAGTCCCTAATAGAGTTGTACAACTTTCGCGACCTCTGCTGTGGCAAAAGTACCACAGCAAAGATATTGCACAAAAGTTGGATTACTCTGCCGCCGATATAGGAAGTCCCAAGGCACCAGGACAACTAAACGGTGCTCGGGAGGCAAATAGGCGGTACCAAAAGTGCATCGTGTGTGTTCTTTAAACATATTAATTCGGTATGGCACCCATTTAGTAATGATGTAGTCCTGGATAGGTTAGACGCACCATTATGGAGTGATTAGTTTGCCTGGAGTTTAGTCTGCGTTCTGTTTGACAATCTCTGAATTTGGTTAAAACATCCAGAGAATAACACAAGAACGGTCTAACAAATCTCAAAAATTTCAGGATATATAGCTCGCATTTAGTAATGCAGAAGCCCGGGTTAAAGTCGGCTCAACATTATGGAGTGATTAGCTGCCTGGTGTTTAGTTTTCGTTCTGTTTGACAATCACTGGTCTTGGGTAGATCTTCCAGCAAATAACACAAGAACGATATAAACATTTGAATCGTCTGATAGTGTTGCAATCATTTAGTAATGACGAGGCCCTGGTAAATGGCGGCCCATCATTATGGAGTGATTAGTTGCTTTACTCTACGTTCTGTTTGACAATCGCTGGATTAGGTTATGACATCCAGTGAATAACACAAGAACGGTCTTGAAGTCTACAAATTTTGGTATGTGGTAACGATAGTCTCTGTCTACATTTATTTTTAAGCTAATTTGCCTGGAAATATTTCTCTGTAGCATACATTTAGTAATGGCGAAGCCCTGGCTAAAGTCGGCTCATCATTATGGAGTGATTAGCTGCCCTGTTACCTATTTTACGTTCTGTTTGACAATCACTGGTCTGGGAGAGATATTCCAGCAAATAACACAAGAACGAGGCGTGTTTCTTGTTACCTCTTGAATCCCCTACAACATCATACAAAGGAAAACCCTTTGATATACGAAAGCATGTCTATGTAGCATACATTTAGTAATGGCGAAGCCCTGGCTATTGTCGGCTCATCATTATGGAGTGATTAGCTGCCCTGTTACCTATTTTACGTTCTGTTTGACAATCACTGGTCTTGGAGAGATATTCCAGCAAATAACACAAGAACGAAGCGTGTTTCTTATTATACCTTTCTAGGGAAACCGTTTGTAATACAAAAATGTGGCCAATATATGGAGATGCAGGACCGCACCGGCTCTACCGCCTGCAGTAACGAGTTATTGGCCATGGATGCTCTGCGTCCCCAGGCGAATATCACGCTCCATGGCAAGGGAAGCGCAAATATCGAGGGGACGAGCTCCGACACACACACCATGCACTACTTATTGACTCTCGAAGGCAACTCGGGCAACTTACTTTGTGTTCGATGGTGGTCTGCTGGTTCTTGTCCAGGTGCACCTTGACCAGCTGGGAGCCGTCCAGCTTGACGCGGATGCGCTTGCCCACGATCTCGGCGGGGAAGACCAGATCCTCGAGGATGGCGTCATAGACGGCCGTCAGGGTGCGGGAGCGGGGACGCTTCTGCTTCAGAGGATTGCGGGCCTTGCGCGTCGGCTTGGGCAGGATCTTGCGCTCGCCAATCACGACGACGTGCTTGCCCGAGAACTTCTTCTCCAGCTCGCGGACCAGGATGATCTGGATCTTCTGGAACACCTTCTGCTGTGGAATGGGCACGTAGATGATGACGGCCTGCGGGACGAAAAATCAAAATGACGGATTAGATTGGATGGGGGTTGCTAATTTGAGAGGTTACGTTACCTTCTTGGTACCGAACTCGATCTCGCGGGCACGGGTGATGTGCAGGTCCCGCAGATAGGGCTTCAGGTCGCTGTTGGCCTCCAGCTCGACCAGAGCCTGGGCAATGGACTTCTCGAAGTCATCGGGATCCGAGCCGCCGGGCTTGATAATCTTGGAGCCGATAGCCATCTGCAACACAACCAGGAGGCGTCACAAAAAAAGTCATCAAAAACCGGGGAACAGCCGCATCGCAAGGGCGAGCCAGTGAACCACCGCCGCCGCCTCACACACACACAACATTTTAATCCCCGCCAATCAGGCGTATTCGAAAGGCATTTTCCTTTTTTGTTGTGAAATATTTAATAAACAACATTTGGTGGGGCGGACCGGGTCACTATTTCGCTGCGCTTGCGGCGGCTTTTCGCCATTTTCAGCGTAAAGTTGAGGAAAAATGTACCACCTTTGTCGACTATTTTGACAGAAAGGAAGTCAGCCCGCGCAGTGTGGCAGTGGTGCGAAAAAAAGGTGTGACCAGCGCAGTGACCAGAAATTGCGCCAAAATTTGTTGCCCTATCAAGCTTCATTTAAAATGATTGAAAATTGTTAATCAATGCTTCAAACAAGTAAGGTTGAATTAAATTAATATTAATTTTTCTTCCTTAAGCCATTAAGTATTTGTCGTTGACTGCGGGTGAAATCAAACTTGGCTGGTTATTACTTATCAAATATCGATATTTTGGTGAACTATCGGTCAGTGTGGCCGTAGTGCGGGAAAAAGGTTTTTACATCATGACGTATTTGAATATATTTAGCATTAGTTTGTTTTAAATAAATTGAGTCTCATTTTTATATTAAAACAATTTTAATTTTCTTAATATTTTGCTAAAATTATTAAAAAGAAACAACATAGCCTGAGTATACAACATAAAAAGTGATGTCATAATTGTAAATGCAATGGACTTCTTACATATACATTTGCTTATTACTTACACCGTATGTAGATGTAGTAGTAAAAAATTATTTAGTTTAGCTTTTGTTTAACAGCAGCATCGAATTGGTGCCTAAAGTATATTATTTATGGCACATATGAAACGTACGTGCCTTTTCTGTGAACTTATGACTTGACTTTGTAAGTTCCCTTAATATTTTACGTTTGATTAATTTATATACATATATTTTACATATCACGTACCCGTTTCCTTAACCTGTTTAAACTTTAAAGTTATCTAAAAACTCGGATAATATATCATATCATCTTATCAGCTCCTTAGTTTCATGTAAATCACAGAATCTTTTCCTTATGCACTTTTTTTTCATTCGAAATCTCCGCCACAATCCCCTATCTGATTAGGTCTTGCTGGGTGATTTTTCTCTTGACAAAATCCCCGCGGAAACCTTATCGGCAGCGGTTTCTGACCTGAGGAGACAGCGCCTATAAAAGCAGCTGTCTTTAGATTTTAAGACATCAATCGCTCAGTTCCCACTGCAAGATCAACAGCAGCAGCTACATTTCTTATAATCCCGCAAAAAAAAACAAACATCACCATGAACTTCAACATGATCTTCGTCTTTGTCGCCCTCATTTTGGCCATTAGCTTGGGACAGTCGGAGGCCGGTTGGCTCAAGAAGATTGGAAAGAAAATCGTAAGTTTACTTAACCGAAAACTTCAAAAAATATATAAATTAATAAATGGATTCTTCTTATAGGAACGCGTTGGCCAGCACACTCGGGATGCCACCATCCAGGGTCTGGGAATCGCTCAACAGGCCGCCAATGTCGCAGCTACTGCCAGGGGCTAAATTCCATCCACTTCTTTAAAATATTCTTAAGAAACATAATTTATTCTACCCAAATCAATATTTTAATCTTGTAAATAAAAATCAAAAAATCGTATACCTAGAATTTTACTATTTGGACAAACTTACAGGTCTCATTGTTTTAAATCCGGGTGACCTCTCCTTAAAGAAAGAAGAGTGACCCGCATATACCATTGTGGTCATTAGCGAATCGAAACTAATGCTGAAATATACAATTATAAAAAATATTCTTTGCTTTATTATTTTAACAATATCGCTTGCGAGCGAACAATTAAAAGTTTGCCTGTGGTTTTTAAAAGTCATAAGTTGACAAATGGCACGTACGAGTATATGCCATAAATAATTTCTATATTTTATGTAACAAATTATGCATCAGTTGAGCACTTACTCAATTGAATGTCTTTTTATTTATTACACATTATCTTATACTTATGATAATGTTGGAAAGAGAAAAATTAAAGGTTTGACATAAAATAGATATGTCACATTTGACTGAGCGATAAAATATCCATAATATTTATTTTAAAAAATATTATTTTAATTTGCATTAAAATTATTATGTCTGTACCCTCTACGCCGTTTTTGAAGCACTAGAAACATTTTAAAGGTAATGTTTCAGCCCATGGGCGCAGAAACATTACTTGTTCACATATAATATTTAAATTGTTTTAAAATCTGTTATGAAAATAATTATTTAATTCAAATAAAATTAAAGTAATTGATAAAAAAACCACTGTTTTTGAATTGAAAAAATAATCAAAATTTTAAGACCATTTTTTAAGACCATCACAGTTACCACCTTAGATTTTTGTAATCTAAGCTTGCTGCTAGTTTTTCCAAAATCTATGTGAACCCCAACTTGGGAGAAAATATATCAATCAAAATTAAAAATTCCCCGAAATGTAAAATTTGGATGCCTTCCAAGTACTTTTTACACAGAAAAATCCCCGATCGCTTCCTATCAAGCTCTCTGCTTCGCTTATAAAAGCAGATGTCGATCTAGTCGAAAGCATCAGTCGCTCGTCTCTCGTTACACCAGCAATATCAGTATCCTTTAAGCCAGGACTAAGCAACCAAATAATCGAACCATGAACTTCAACACGATCTTTGTTTTCTTCGCCCTCATCCTGGCTCTTAGCTTGGGACAGTCGGAGGCCGGTTGGCTCAAGAAGATTGGCAAGAAAATCGTAAGTTTACCTAACCAAAAACATGTAAAAATATATAAATTAATAAATTCTTTCTCCTTATAGGAACGCGTTGGCCAGCACACTCGGGATGCCACCATCCAGGGTCTGGGAATCGCTCAACAGGCCGCCAATGTCGCAGCCACCGCCAGAGGATAACTTTGATCCCGCAATTATTATTTATTTATTTATTTGAAAATGATTTTATGAAAAAGATATAATAAAACAAACTTTTATTAAACAATTTGCTTAATTAATTTTGCATTTTATGCTCATCAAAAATATCAATATACTTTTAAGCGGGAAAGCCGTTTTATAAAAAATTTTAAACAAATCCAATTAACCTCTGTACTCTACAAGTTCTGCTATAACTTCTTTTTAAATATATCCGTTTCTTAACATTCTGAGTGTTTTAGTAATGTAATTAAATAATTATGTTACTTAAAAATTATACTTGCAATTTAAAAAAACGTCACTGAAAATACCTATGGCTGGAGTGTGGGTTTTCGCTATAATAAAACTTGGTATGGTCCAATATTACACGAAGGAGATATACTAATTAAAGGATAGGGATAAATTTGTTACGAAAGAAAAGCTTTCAAGCATACATAAAGATTTTATTTACATCTCACTTCAATGCAGTATCAACGCAGTATTAGTAAAAAAATTTACAAATTGTCACAACTTGGTGAAGAAGCGCAAAAGGGTCAATGATGGTTTAAAATGGTTTAACCTTTTAGCCCAAAAAACATTTATAGAAATGGACCATATTAAAATCACAACTAAATCAAAATACAAGCAAATAAGAAGTATTTGAGTTTATATCATATAAATTATTATATTATTTTATATATTCAGATCTAATGTATATTATGTTATCTTAAAGATATTGAGAGATACTCGTGCTACATCAACCGCGTGCCGTTGCCGCCACATTGGCGGCTTGCTGGGCGATTCCGAGGACCTGAATGGAAGCATCTCGAGTGTGTTGACCAATACGTTCCTAAAAACAAAAGGAGAACTTCCTTAAATCCAAATTTACTAATTTATCTTTCGGATACTTACGATTTTCTTGCCCAACTTTCGAAGCCAACCAGCCTCAGATTGGCCCACGCTGATGAGCAGGATTAGGGCGATGAAGACGAAGATCGTTTTGAAGTTCATTGTTAATTAAATTTAAATTTGTCTTGGTAATCCACAGAGGAAAGTTGCGGTTTTTCTGGGTTTGGCGGTTGCAGTGTCCACTGATCGACTGATGACCGGACATCATGGTGCTGATCTTATATAGCTGATTTTTCTGAAGCCGCAGCTCAAAGAGATACTGATGCAGCTAAGCCGGGGATTTTTCTGAAACGAAAGAATGTGCTCGCAAGCTGAGAAACGGAAATGGTGTCAGTCCATTAGATGTTTATTAATAAATACAGCTGATAACATTTTTAAATTATTTTAAATATATTTAATATTTATTAAATGAGTTGTCTTAACAATTGGCCCTTATGCATAGACTGTGCAAGCTCTTAAAGTTTATAATTTTAAATGTTTATTTGTTGTGTCTTATACATAAAATCACACATATCTCTCCCGGATTTTAAAATGTAGGGTTTTTTATTTCGGGTTTGAATTCAAAAGCATGGATCACAACATAAATTTGTACATACGAGTATGTTGCCATATTTGTTCCTATCGGATTAAAGCTTTTGGTGTCTCTCAATTTGTAGATTGGCAATGCCAATTTGGCATGTGCTTCCCCATTTCAGCATTCTCAAACGAATAAAAAATGGACAAGCCCCCTCGAAGTTTATTTCGCTTAACTTTACCATTGCTCACCCATGTTTCTCGTGGACTTTTTCAAAGAAAAAAGCCCCGAAGTTGTCACCGCTTATCAGTAGCTTAGCTTATTAATTCTATAAGACAATTAAAATCTAGCAAACAAATGAAACACATGTGAAACCAAATAGGATTGAGAAATTTCAGCAAACATCCAACCGGCAAGTGAAATGAATTAATCAGCAAACAAGCTTGATTGGCTTCCCTGACCTAGAGGAAAAAAAAAACCACAAGCTTTTAGATTACTCAACGGGTTGAATGGTCGCGGAACCAATCAAGAACAATCAACTGACACATCGCTTACAACAACGAACTAGACTTGGGAATTGATTATTAAGAATGTTGCTCACCTAATGATAATAAGGGTTGTCCCTTTACGATATTGGATAAGCTAACCTATAGTATGTGTGACTTGTTATTATGGAATGCAACTGAAGTCAATCATTAATAACTAGCACGCCTTACTACTGTGGGTTTTATGAATGAATTCCTTGCGTGGTTTTCAAACAAAAAGAACACACAATCCCCACCTCAAGTAGATCCCATCGCATTACCGATGACGTGTGAATATGATGACTCAAGTGATCAGACAATCTCAAGGGAACGAACACACCTGCGAACGACGATCTTTCTCTGTGTTTCAGACTATTTTTTATTGCTTTAAAGCGGCTTCCTTTATCAGCGCCTCTCGTTTATCAATTATGGCTATGGGATTCCCAGGCAGAAAAGTCCCCTTGGCGATTGGTTTCCCTGTCTACAAAGACTCTGAAAAAAGATGCTCAAACATTATCACCAGGTCGTCTTTATGAGTTGCAAATTGTAGACTGCGAGTAGGCCTTTATTTGCATGGGTTATAGTTTCATTTAAGTGATAAAGTACCCTTTATTTTCAAGATTACTTCTGGCCATAAAGTATTTAATCTATTTCAAACTATCGTAAGCTTATACATAATTAGATTGCTTTTCTATTTCAGAAAATCTCTCAAGCCTTTTAGACAGATTTTTTACCGACTCACCTATCCTACGGTTTAATGCACCCTAAGACCATTTAATACGCTTCTTCACCCAAAACCACTCACCAGATTGAGTAGTATTCCTGACAGTATTATCTAGCACCAGTTGAGGCTTTTACTGCCTTACTCTCGCTTCCTTGGGCATAGTTCCCTGGCTGAACTGTAGCTGAGAACGAGTCCTGGCAGTTATGATGCCCAGGACGCACTCCCTCCTTTTGTCTGACTGTGGCTGCCACTTGTATCTGTCACTCAGCGGTTAATTCGAGCGATTTTATTTACATTTTGCAAAGGCAACAGAACCGGAAAGGAGCAACAACCACGACTAAGCCAGCAACCCGCCAAGCCGGTGACGGAGGATGTGCTGGCGGAGGCAAAGTCAAGGCCCAAGATGAATAAAGCGTTTTTACTTGTTAAGGAAATTAGTGGCATATCCTGGCAAGGCGCACATCATCCTCGGTGCTTCCTATTCTTTAGACTTCGCCATCATCCTGCACCCGAAAATGTCACCCCCGACCCCATGTGCTTTTGCTTCCCCTGCTGATTTAATTCATTTGTTGTCTTTGCAGCTCGAGTCCATTGTCAGCCCCTCGTTGTTGGTTTTTTATGGTTGAAATTAAAGTTGCATTTACGTGGTGGTTGATGTTATGTGCCGATGCTAGCGAAAACCGAATTTATGGGATTTCCCTCCCGCAAATCAGGTACAGTTGCGTGAGTCTTGTCGGTGTTAAATTTAACCTTTCACATCAACTTGTTCAACAAATTTTTTAGTATTTTATAGCCTATAGCTTTAACGGGTAAATAATGTCTCACAATTACCGCGCTATATTATCAGCTAATCAAATATTTTCTTCTCCAATTGGGGAAGCACCACCAACGAGTATCTTTTAAATACATTTGCTTTCACCGAACCAAATATTATTAGGTTCTCACACTCATTTAAAAAGTTACTCTATAACCTCCCACAAAAAACCTGTTCCATTTTAAATACAGATTCTTTGCCAATCATCTGGACATTAACATCCCTGTAATTTCCATGTGCATATGTGTCTGGTTGTTTTTTTATGCAGATGGAAATGTGAGTACACTTTCCCAGGGTGGCAAAGACTCGCCCGAATTTCCCACAGTTTTCCGGAGAATCCCTAAAGCCGAGCACAAGTGTAAGGGCTCCCTTGGGCCATAGACCTTGTGTTCCGGGGCCACCTCTTGTTGGTGGTCATTTCGGGCCCACAACGCGTTTAAATGTCAAAACACTTGCGAACCTTTTTCGGGGCGGGGTTCGGGTTGAAGTTGAAATGGGAAAGTTGCCCTTGGCCCATGTGTGTATGTTGTGTTTTGAATGTTGCAGGTTGTGTGTTGTATGCTCGTCTGGTAATTTGCTTTGATTTACTTCTATGAGCGGAGGTCGCGGCACGTGACCGCAAAGTTTACATTAAATTATTAGAGCTCCTTGTGGAAACGATTGCACAAGATTCGCAAAATGTAAATACACAGAGTGGGGGTAATGAAATTGAAGTGTTTTCTCGAGTGGGATTCTATTAAAATTGAAAACGAAATTAATGAGTTTTCGGGCAAGCAGTGGTGGGTTATTCAAAACGATTTATGCAAATACTTACATATGCAAAATTTTTCTTAAAATTTTTAAAACCAGTACTCTTTTGATTATTTTTTTCAATGGTTTTCAAGAAATGTTGAAATGTTTTATGTACCTTAAGGTACCAATGCTATATTAAGTTTATATATCCTTGATCAGCAGTGCTGATTAAGTCTGTATGTCATACATATCCTCGTTTTCCGAAATGGTTAGAGCTAGAGCTAGAAAAAAATGGGTACATGGTATTTCATTGTCGAGAATTCGCGACAACACACTTACTACTTGTTTTTAATGGTTTCCAAGAAAGTTGTATCCAATTTTTTATCTTTTTTAAATTTAAAACCCGCATTCAGATAAATTTTAAAGGCACTTCCGGTGTCCTCTGCGGAACGGCGTCCTAATTACACGGCATCTCCATCGGATTAGACCAACTCGCCTGGGAAATCGACAGCTTGGGCTGCCAATCGGCGGCTTCGGTTTCGACGACGCCTCGGGCGCGAAAAAGCGCTAAAAGCCAGAGCACATGGTCTGAATTATTGACAGATTAGAACAGGAGGACCAGAACAGTCCTATCCTGTCTGCCTGCCAGTCAATCATTATCGTCCTAGAGCCTCAAAAATCCAACTTCAAATGGCGCCAGGGCTGGAGTGGGAGATTTTATGCTGAGGCAGTGGCAGCTGCCAAATGATTTGAATAACAATAAAGATCAGCTTTTGTCTGCCGGCTGAATTTTGTAATTTATGCATTGATTTCCTTCGCCATCGCCTCCCCCCCGTTTGGAGTAATAATCATTTTGAAATTACATAAAAAGGAGACTCGCATATCGCGGTGTAATTTCCTTCGCCGCCCGCCCGTTGCGCAGATTGTAAAATTTTTTTTATAAAATTTCATAAAGCAAATCCCGGAAAATCATGCGTAAGCCCCTCGAACAGCACTCGAGAATCTGTTTCAAAAAATTGTAATATGCGTCTTAGATAGGGGAAAAGGTTAGTATAAAATGTGTGTGGCCCCCTGCCAGGCCAGAACCCCATTGCCCATAAAAACACCTCACCCTCCGCTTGAAGAAGCTCTTCAGAAATCGTTTACAAACCATTGAGAAGCCGCCGATGTATCAATAATATTTGCCAAGCGCGAGTTCAAAGGTGGTGAAAGTTGTTTTAAAATATTATGGACTGGGGGTTGTCGCGAGTGCTCAGCCAGGAATAATGTTTGGCTTAATTTCTTTTATGGCTTATATAACCATTATTCGCACTACTCGAGCATAATCAGCAAATTTAAATTCAATTCGCCTGCCTAGGAGTTACGACTTTTTAAACTCCTTGAGGAGCAGGGGGCGTGGCCGGGCGTCAAATGCAGGGAAACATTCTACCCTCGCACTCCCCTAAAAAGCCAATGCGGTTTCATTTTCATCTCAACAATTTTATTTACAAACTCAAGGCGACAATTTATCATATTTAAAATGCCATGAACCGAGCGAAGAAGGTGAAATTTTATCGTACTGCCAGACAGCTAACGATGTCGAGATAGTTCCTGACAGAAGTCAGGAATTGCAATGAAAATAAAACCATTTTTATTGTATGTAAAGTAAAAGGTAAAGGGCTGGGAGCGTAGAGTGAATTGCAGATGTTTTCTGTGACTCTCGAAAATTAAAATCTTACATTTTTACTCAGGTTTTCCGCCCGAGATTTTGCCATAAAATTGCATCCCAGCGCTGTGCCAGTTACTGCCAATTCATCATCGACTTGCCAATGCAATCATGGAAGTCTGCAATCGAGTTTGACGCTATGATTCCATTTTCAGAGCTCAGACGGCATTCTAAACGCGCTATAAATCACACAAATAGACAGGAGCGCACAAACAGGACCAGATACAAGGATACACTCATATTGGATGGATTTTTATTTGGTTTGCAGAGCAATTCCAAATAAAAGCATCACTCCGTTTGGACGACCAACAATGCAAAACAATTCAATTTATGAAATATTTTTCCCCATTTCCAGGCCCATGGCCGCCGGAGTTTTCCCCCAACCAGAATGAGTACATACATACATTCTCGTACCTTTGTCTATGCCGCAAATAAATAAATGTGTGTCTGAGAGGACGTCGAGCATGGAAACTGCCAGCTCGGGAATTACATCTCATACGCAATTGAGAATCCCTGGCATGGCCAAGATTTATTGTCAGCTTGACGATTAACAAAGGTGACCCTCCCATAACCGGCACACCCATCACCCCTTTCGCGTCGAGGAGCAACAATTTAATAAACAGACAGAACAACAATGGCAGCGCTTTTGGGTGCCTTTTCAGGACAAACGAAATGAAATTGTTTGGCATATAGGCATTTTTTATTATGTGCATCCTGTATCCGGAGGGCATTATGCCTATCCATTGAACTGAGAGGTCCTGCCAGCGCATAACTTTTCCGAGGCAATGAAACCAATTCAATTGTTGTCAGCTTCCAGGCGAATGCCTTCCAATGAGATCCTTTCCGATCAGATCGCGTGAGGAACGGCTAGATAGGACACAATGCCTGGCATTCCACTTCACAATATGAATATGAATGAGCTGCGGGGAGGTGTTGAATGCGTCACATCTGGATGACCTCAAGGATTTTTTATTAGAAATATAAAGAAATATGAAAACTGGGAGGAGAAAAACTGATTGTAAACTGGATTGGGCTTAGGGGATAAAACCTGAATATCAAAAAAACATTCTATGCTTCTCCAATATTACAAATTTCATAGAAATTCTGTTTTATCGGGATCCGAAAAGCAAGCTGATTAATTACCAAACTTATAATCAATTCGATTTAAGGGATTGAAATATCTTAGCTTCGATTATGGCAAATTTTTAATTTCATTTGCCATTATCCATTAATTAATTTTCAGCGAGATAAACGAACAATCCAATTAAAACTGGCACCGCACGCAAAACTTTTGACTTTCAATTAATAACAATTTGACGCTTCAGCAGCTCCTGCCTGCAAAATCCCCAACCACATCCTGCCATTATTATGAAGATAAAAGAAAAAGGCGCTGGTCCGCAAGGAGAGCGACATTTCCGGCTGACAGGCACACGTCAGATCCTGGCGAGGCGTAAATTAATCTCGATCCCTCGAAAAAATTATTAATGAGACGCATGTGTGAGAGGGGAAATTTCCTAATCAAGGCGGATAAAAAAAAAACTCACAAAAATCCTAACAAACGCAACAGGGCCAGCGACCCTCATTAACGGGAAATTAGTTTTGCCCTGATTTCTGGCATCTTCTCGCCTCCCTGGCTTCCAACTCATCCGCAAGGACTCACTTTTCCAGGGGTGATTAAACGCGGAAATGAGGCAAACAGTCCGGCTTTCCCGGTCGCTGACACTTTGCGATTAGCGCAAATCAAAGAAAAGAAAAAGCGATTTCTAGGTGTCGGAATTGCATCAAATTAGTGGGGTAGCAGCACTGGAGTGGCCAGAAATTCCGGACAACAATAGATCCGAGGATTAAGTCCTGGACGCATTTCATTTGAATTAATTTGCACCACTCAAGTGCCACACATAAATCCTCTGGCCTCTGTATAGAATTATGTAAATGTAAAGTCCTGGTGTCCTGCGCTGGTCGTGTTTCTGGTCCGTTGCTGGTCTTTTCCTATACGTAGCTACACTCTGAAAAATGCTTTCATATCATTAAAATTATGGGTAATATTAGTTCCAGTTGATGGTTCTCTTAAAGGATGTATAGTCAATTAGACTTTTCTAAAAATGTTGCCTTAAGACAACTTATATGGCCATAATTTGACTGACTCTGCTTAAACTTTTCTCCAAGTGTTTTAAAAGGAGAGGGTGTTGTGTCGGACACCTTTTGAGTGTACTTAATTATGCGTGAATCTTGTAGTGGTTTTTTGGCTGAATTTCCCCAAAGTTTCTGCCTCATTTTACACCAAATTTGCCGCAATTATTCCCAGTCTTTATACTCCTGTCATCGGCAGCAGGTACAGTCTGACCGCGGTACAGTCGAGCCCGCACAAGCTTCGGACCCGACCCCAATTACCCGATGCCGTGCGCTCTAGATAGAATTTCATTCACATTTTTCAATTACCAATCTAAGGCTCAGCTTTCTTTGCTCTTCACTTCGCTTCGCAACTTGGCATTTTGTTTGTTCTGGCTGTTGTTGTTTGGTTTATTGATATGTTGTCGTTTCGGTGGACTCTCTGGGGAAAACGGGCTGTCAGGACGCGTTTTGGTTTTTCATCTCGCAGCCCGAGTTTCCCCAATAATTTGTTTAATGGCAGCGTAAAAAAATTAGACCATATTGAATGTCAATTGTTTGATTTTTTGATTAAGCCTCAGTTCCGTGGCCGATTGTTTGCTCTCAGCATTGATTAAATATTGAAAGAGTAAAGTAGCGTAACCTGAAGCAGGACCTTCCCTCACTTGTAAATGGAGAGACTCAATGGCTTTACAATATTTTTTGTAATAACAATCCCGGATAGGTGAGCCAGCTGTGACGGCTGTGCCTCAACCATTGGCATCATTAATCAAAACTCTTTTTGGGCCCACAGGACATTAGCATAACGAGCTGTTAGAGTCGAAAAAAAAGGGGGAAAAGAAAGCAAAGTCGTGTCAATTTACGCGCCAATGCCAAAAAGGAAGCATGAAAAGCCAAAAGAAAACACTTTCCACGGGGCTTAAAAATTGCAAACGGATATGAAAATTCCCCCCGGGATTCTTTTTGCAAGGAGTCGCTCAGTCACACATGTGCCCTCGTTCCCAGCCCAACTATTTAGCGGCAAAACATCATTAATTTTTACAATCGTTGCGTCTAAATTTTGATGCTGATGCTGATGACATCAACGCCCAAATCATTTCAGTCACGCCAGGACACTTTCACCCGGCCCCTTGGCATCTATCCCCTGCATTGTTGTTGTAGCGACATTTGCAAATTTTATAAATTCGCGAAAGGAAGTTGACTGGAACATATGTCCCTCAAGCGGAGTTCCTTGAAGAGGCAGTTACTTTTGACGTGTTGCTGATTGGCGCCAATGGCACATTCCCTTTTTATTCGAGGAGGGTGAACATTGCCTGAGATGGTGCAGAAAAGTAGCTAAATTTATATTTACAAAACAGTTGTAAGTTTTAAAGCAATGAATACCTAAATGAAATGTTTGTTATGTGTATCCACTAGACACATTAAGGGTTCTGCTATATCATAAAAAAATAATCAGTAAGTATGTTATGTTACAAGCGAAGTTTTTATCTAACCTAATAATATATTTTCCACTCTCCAAAACAACTGCATTATTTTATGGAAATCCTCTATGGAAAATATTCAGCTTTAAAAAAGCCAAGTCCCCAGGACTGCCGAAAGCGATTCCTGCTAAATGAATGCAAATTTTTATTTAAACATTTCGCTAAATGGCAACGAGCTGTCAATATGTTTGTTCGTATCTTCATTGTGTCATGAGAAGTTCGCGATCTGGAAAGGAACTGTGAGGGTGGGGCTGGCTGTTGGTCGTGAGTGCAAGTGACAGCTTGAAAAATGGCAAGTTGAAGCAAATTTGATTTGCACTTCGTGTTAACACTGATTCGCATCGAATGAGAAAAGTATCTGACAGATAATCTAAATCTTGTCGTCCAACTAGGCGTAACTGTACCGTTTACACGCAGCTCATGAATATTTTGATTAGCCAGGGACACAAACGATGCCCCTGAATGACCAGCAAACTTTCTCTGCCCCTGCCCGGGAACCCCTTTTGTAATTGAAAACATCTAACAGAACTTAACGAGCGTAAAATGCGTTTTGAAGTTTGCCAGCATCATCGTCCGCATGGCAACTTTCCATTCCAACCCTTGCCCGCCTGGTGTTGGCCAATTAACAGACCGTTGACCACTTGACCAGCCAGTGAAAGTGTTTCCCCCTCGTGTCTAATTGAAAGTCATTGTGTTTTGTTCTCGTGGAATTTAAAGTCCACTGCGTGGCACAATTCTCGCCCGAGCTTGGGCGGAACAGGTTGGCCAGCTGGCTGGATTATGGCCCCCCGGCAACTGTCAAATTTGACAAATGACCGGTCAAGCGGGTCGCGGTGGTTTGTCCTGTCCAATCGTTTCGCATGAGTGGGCAATTTTAAGAGCCTGTTTCATTGCGTTTTCATTGCGCACAAGTTAAACAGTTGTCCTGACGCAAAAAGGTCAAACTACGCTATGACATCGCTCATTTTTTAAAATTACACAAAACATGGGAAAATGTATTTTATATTAAATCAGATAGCAACGTTGTAGATTCGAACTTTTAGCTTATTATTTCACGTTACCACGGCCGCTGTCAGGCCTGTCACAACCTTATCATTACCGCCTTTATCTAACCTAATAACTGAGCGAAATTGAAACAGCTTAACCCTTATAAACAAGTCACAGCTGTCAGGAGGCTAACTCCGCGCCTTCACCCCTTTTTCATTTTTCGTTTTTCATTTTTTTGTGTTTCGCCGGCGCCATAAATCAAGGCGTCAAATGGAAAAGCGAGCGAGATTCCCTGTGAAAAATTAGGAAATATGAACGCGGATGCAAAGTGTGTTTCGTTGGGAATGGGAAGGGGTTCGGCAAGTCAAACCGCACAGGATTTGGAATTCGTTCGGGGACTTACAAGCGTCCAACATCAATCAAAACACCCGACGAGGGCCGATCTGATGATGATGCGATTTGCACTAACGATGCAATCCACCGACGATTCCTGCAGCTCACATCCCGCCCCCAGTGTGTAATCCAGCCCACACCCCCATGTGTGACAAGAAGTCATTTGAAATTGGTTGAAATTTAAAGTAGTTTGCCGCTCGCACACACGTCGTGCTGCAAAACCCTTTGGGATTTCCCGCTGCCGCCTCGTCGACTCCTTTGAATAATGATGATGATGTCGTCGTCGACGACGCCGTCGCGGGCTTTTCATCCGCATTTTTCGGGGAAAAATTTGCATGTGAAAATCGAATGGTGGAATGACGCGGAATTTGGCATGTGGAATGCGCCATGTAATTTACACGTCTGACAAAGTATCAATGCCGTTGCCGATGACACGGAACCCTTCGTCCTGAGATCCTTTTTTGTTGACCCCTTCTACCGATATGAGAACGACGGCGTCATCGCCCCACACATGACACAAATCGTCGCAAATCGTTTTTTACGGCACAACAAAGAGTTTTACACGACGAAAAAAATAAGGAAGAATTTTAGCTATACATTTTACTCAAAGATAATGGGATATACTACCTGTTTAGCTTGTAAAATATAAGTAGAGCTCTGGTTAACTTTAACAATTATTAACCATTAATTCCTCTAGGTAACATTTAGGTATTCAATAGTAAAGTTGACATAAATGAAAGCACGCCCATCATTTCTTAAATTTCAAACGAATTCGTGGATCTAAATTCATGCGAAAAATATATTTCCCAGTGACCCTTCACCCTCGACTCGCCCCTGCCCCCTGGTAATGTGTGTGTTTTCACGCCGCCGAGTGGGCGGGGTGGCCTCAAAAAATTGGAAGGGCGGTGAAAAAATATCCCGCAGCGCTTTCGCTACACATCCTTGCAACAATGTGTGAAAGTTTTTTTGTGTCTCCGCAGCTACCCGGAAAATAAAAAACGAAGCGCCGCATGTGTCAGCCACAGGCTCGAGAGGCTGTCCACCCCCAGGATTTGGAAACCCCATTGCCTGCACGGGGTCCCTTGTTTAGTAGTTTTTAATGTTGTTTTGCTCCCCGAGGCTATAGCATCCCCCCTCCCCCCTCGAGCACTTTGTACTTTTCTTCGAAATTAATTTTAACCACAGAAATTGCAACATTTCGATGATTAATGATTTGTTTTGGTGCCTCACGCGATCACCGAAGGGGCAGCTGCTATCGCCTGGAAATTTGATATGTTGGTTTTTTTTTTGTATTGAAAGCAAGTTGAGATTATTCATTCCACTGTTAACATAATTCATTTATAATTTTTATGACCGCTTGTCAGCGGACACAGCGAGGAGTGAAAGTCAAGACGAGGCCCAAAACAATCAATCTCTAGGGTACAGTTGGGCTCAAAGGCACAGTGTTGGTGGTCTGGGTGGCATGCAAATGGCGCACGACATGCTTCCTTTATCATTGCCATTTACGAGAGACTAGAGCAACACATTCAAGGCAACTGAAGCAGAAATGCCTCAAATCATGAGCCTCCACACATGTCAAACAGGGCCAATGGCACATACGAGTACAACCCAATGCTGCCACCTCCGGCCAAACCCTTTAATGAAACAGTGAGCGGTTGTCGCCGTTACCAGCAAGGGCAAACTTCTGAAAAAATTAGGAGTTTTTTTGCGGGATTTTAGGCAAAGAGATACCCATCAGGCAATTAGAATTTCCAGACTCCAAGAAATAATCTTTTCCTTGCAAATAAGTTAAAATACCAAAGAAATAATAGCTGATACAGATGTTGAAAATATTCAAACTTAAGCTCTGTCAATATCCACACCAATATACCCCAATTCGAAGACCCCTCGGTATCGGGAAAATGGAAAATTTTGCAAACTTTAAAGCAAACAATGCGAGTGGCAAAAGGGCAGCCGTCTGTCCAACCCTTCGGGGCAGCTACTCTGAAATGCGTTTGACAAAATGACATCGCCTCATGGACCACGACCAGGACCAGGACCAGGGAACGGGGCAGGCAGCGGGACCCTCAGATGATGCGACAACGGCGGAATCAGGACAACAATCAGGACAGGACCATTGATCCATGGCTGGTGTTTGGCGACCGACGACTGCGTGTGCTTCACGCTTTATTGGTTCCATTTGGCCTGTGAAGAGCACCACCCCTCGAAACTCCATTGAAGTCCACGCCGGGACCCCGTCATCCTCCATCTGAGCTAATTTGCAAATAATATGCCTGTGTGTGCCGTGCGTGGCCATGGCATGTAAATTTGTGCAAAAAAAAATAAGGAAAGGGGTTCCATGTTTGCATCCGCTTTGGCGGTTTTCGCCATCAAAATTGGAAATTAGATTTGAAAATCCTTTCAGCGCTGCCAACGCTTCTTTTATTTCCTGTATTTACTTTGGCAAATTAAGGTCGCATTTTTGCGCATTTCATTCAATGTTTGCCTATTGGCCGTGTACCTTTGAAGATTCCGATTTCCACTCACGTGTCCATGGCCTCAATCCACTTGAGTCCTGGAGTCCTGGAGTCCTTTCTCCATGCGAATATGGTCCTTCTTCCTCTGTTTGCATTTTGCGGGCTCTTAAGTCGCTCGGCAAACATGTTGCCAAATTTTATTTGTTGTGGCAATCTTTGATTTTTCAAGCGGTTTATCTCTGGTCGCTCTTATCGCGATGGCACTGACATATCAAGTTGGAACTCAGCCCCGATGGTCATATTGGTTTTCCTCAATTCGCTAGAAATTTATCTTTGAATTTTATAGACAAATAGCAAAGATTTTAGATCCTTTTGGTTTACATAATTTGATCATTTTTTTCCTGTGTTGCCCAGGGCATTTTATTTTTATTTATCATGTACAAATTCAATTGAATAAATCCACTGCGAGCTGCCACAAAAGTGTGTCCACTTCTGACAGCCATGGAAACTTTTCCATTATGCAAATGACAGCCTGGCGATAAGAATTCCAGCAGGTAAGAAAAAGCAGCAGCAGCTCGCCCAACAATTGATTATGATTATGATTGAGCGGCGCGCAAAAGTCAATAACAATAACATTATGCAGATGCGGCTGCGGCTGCGGACAAAGATACAGATACAGTTCCACTCGGCTGTTGGTCGGAACAATGGACCACCAGGGGGAAGTCCGCTCCCCCGACTCCTTTGACAAAAAGTGAGCACTTAAAATTAATGGAAATGTGTAGCCAAACGACACACACAAATAAAATTTCAATAAAAAAGCCCCGCGAAGCTCAAGTGGCCGTGTACACCACTCACCGCTCTCTGTCGAAGCGTAAAATATTATGTCATTATCCAAAAAATTGGGAACGCAATAAATTCCCTGGCCATTCGCGCGTTAGTCAAATTTCCAAGCAGCCGACAGGAAGGAAAAGGAATCCTGAATTTACAATTAGCTAAGAATGCTCCTGCAGTCCTTGAGGTCGTCGCCATGGAGTGTGTGCGTCAATTGATAAAGCTGCCAGTGTCCTGTGGCGCCTTCCTTTGTGCATTTTTTGTGTTGGTTGTTCCAACTGGCAGGACGCGGTGACGAGTGCTACTCGATGGCAGGCCCAAAAGCGTAGGTTGCACTTGAAAAAACCAAAGTTCTAGATGCATAAAATATTCATTAAATTAAGAAAATTGAGAACTGTTTTCCTTAATAATTTAGCATAATATCAATGCTATTAGTCGATGGCCTTAGTAGATAGCACTCCCTTCTTTTAGTTATTATATTATTTGGTATATTAATTAAACACGTAAAATAAATAAATAATCAATGCAAAAATATTATCTTCTCAAGTGAATATCAAGTAAACATTTTTCCAAGTGAAACTCAGGACCAGCACGGCGTTGTTATCTGAAATCTAAAATATGGCATGCGTCGCATTTCAGGATTCTAATTACGCGCAGGACACCTCCGAGCAGGATATTCAAAAGCGCGCTGTGCGAGTGACATCCGCTCCCGGTTGCCTGGGTTGCCCTTTTCGGCCAGCGTCCTTCCCCATATCCTGGCAACCGAAAGTGCGCGGTCCTCGAAAATGTCTCCGAGTCATTAAGCCGCTGTAATTGCCGGGTGACGGAGGCCAACTTATCGGACGCACTGTCCCAATAACCATAAATATGGTGAAAGCGAAAACTAACCCAGCCCCCCGGAGATTTTATTGCCGGCGACTTTCACTTGATTTGCTTGTGTCAAAAGTTTTCGGGCCACTCAATCGCCGGGATTGTTTATGGTTTTAGCATTGTATGCAATATTATATTCCTCCGCCTGCCTCGCTGGCCGCTCATTTCCGCATTTCATGGGAGGAAATGACATTTTTCTACGGCAAGTGACATATATCACCTCGAACTGGGGGATCATCTCTGCCCGACTGAGGAAAAACTCAACGCACTTGGCTGCCTAACGTTCCACATATCCGCCTTTGGTTTTTCCCCTTCACTGGCCCTGGAAGGACCCTGTGTGGGATAAGTCGATTATGTGCGGAAATGAAAACCCATAAAAATCCTTTCCTACGGTGATTAGTTAACATATTTTTATTTTTCCTTGTCGGGGCGCCAGTCGAAGGATATTGAATGGAATGAGAAGGCGCCTGCAAAAAGGGAAGCAATTATTTATGAGAAATATTATTTATTATTTATTACAATTGCATTGCTTGTTGTTGGTGCGCCTTTTGTGGAGTGTCCCTTCGAAATTGCTCCTTTGGCTGAGGTTGAGGTCCATTAAATTTTCCCTGCTCGACCATTTATGAGCTATGCATATGAAAGAGGGTCGCCGGCTTTAGATTGGTTTGTTAACGTTCACAGCACCCATATTCATGAGATTTTATTTTGTGGAAATGGTGAAGTGAGCTCAGGGGTCAAGGGTTTTCGTTTTCCCCAAAAAAGATGCCTAAATTCGACTTAAATTAAAGTTTTTCTTTGCACCATTAGGTTACTTTGCGATTTGCATAGACAACCATTTAATTAAAACTCAAAAGGACACTTGATTATGCAAAAATCATTAAAAACAAATTTATCCAATTTACTTCTCAAGTGGGGAAAAAAAGGAACAAATTTCCACCACCTATTCCGGCCAATTTACCGCACAAAAGACGAATAATTTAAAAATTAGAGTAGTCGAAAAAAATGTATATCAATTACGGCGCAATTTGCATAACTTGGCGGCGGACAAATTGGCTTCCGTAGTCGGACACCGAAAAAAATTGAAACAAAGCGACTGTAAAAAATGCAACCGCATCCTGACAGCATCCTGACAAATAAGGAAAATCAATCAAAGGATCCTGGTCTTGGCTTTTAAAATTCCACCCCGGCGAGACGCGTGTTGGAAACTAATCAAAATTCAATTTCATCGGCTGTCTGAAAGTATCTGTATCTGCTGTTCCTGCATTGAAATCAAAATTCGCAAATGATGCGAATAATCAACTCGGCAAAACAGAGCCCAGGTTCATGGAGTTTCCCAGGACCTTTTGATGGGTTAATTCGGCAAACCGGCGCCGCCGGTCGTCCGCTGGTGACAATTGAAAAATAGCCGCACATTTGGCCAATGCCAAAACATGTTGGCAAACATGCAACCCTCCCCTCCCCTTTGTTGCCGTTTTTGTGGCTGCCGAACCGTATCAATAAATCCATTTAAAATTGCGTGCAGGCCGCGTGCGCTCTTTCCGGGCTTCTGTCGGGACCTACGGGAATCTGGAGTGTTTTGTCATTCGGATCGCATAATGCAAGGGGAATTATGGCTGCTTAGTGCTCTGCACACACTCCAAATGATATTGAAAATAAATTGGCAGCGACAGCAAAACAAAAGCGCCAACGAAAACGTCACCAATTGACATCGATCCCGGTTTTTGTTTATGTTTTTGAACCTTTTTTGGGTTTTCTACTTTTTTGGCTAATACTCGTACCAGCAACCCTCGATTTAAAATCCAAAATCAAAGTAAATCAATTTCAATTGCAAAAACAAGCGCCAGAGCACGTTCTCAGCCCCTGCCGCCAAGTCAGCCAATAAATCAAATTGCGAATTTTTACTTTGACTCCGCTGGCTGGGCGAATAGAATATTATGCGCATATGGGGAAATATACTCCACAGGACACTATGGTATCTCCCTCGCTTTCGAGTTTATTGTAATTTGTGCGAAATCCTTCAAATCCCGGACATTTATCAAGAGTATGCTCTCATAAATCAGGACACATGCGTGCAGATGAGGCGGGGATTTTGAAAAAAGAAATTTCGGGGGTGTGGCGCTTATTCTACTCCTAGACTTTGGCATTTTAAAATGGGCCATAAAATCATCGCCAGCGCCTAATTTGCACATTTTCACTATTTTCTCAACATTTTCCGGCCAGCCCACTCCTCCATTTCCATTGTTCTCACTTTTTAATGTGGTTATTTATGCGGCCTGTTTATGATTTTATGTGCTTTCTATGCTAAATAGATCGCTAACTCAAGGTGACGTCATTTATCATAGCGACTCGAGGGCGTGGCTGCGAATTCTCAGCGGCAAGCCAAATCGGGCAGAGATAATTATGAATTATTAGTTTGCCGGAAAAGCCAATTCAGATAATCGGGAAATTGGTGGTTACAATGCATTCAAATGGCCCTATAATCACACATGATTTGGCGTTTTTGCCAACTTTAAATTTTCTTGCCTACTTCAGGGGATACTTTTAAAATAGTTTGGTACTTGATTTCATCCAGAAAGAGATCTTTTACAAAAGCGAATGCAAAGTAAATAACTTTCCACTCTGCTCTCCAAACTTCTGAGCCATTTTTGTGGCTAATATACTTTTAATCTTGAAATGCATCTGCTAAAGTTTTCCCAAAAATGGAATATAAAGAAAAACTTTCAGTAAACGACAACAGCTTTTTATCCGTTTTGCTGTCTTGAAATGGTTTTCAATTATTTAGAGAAAATGCAAACGTTCGACTGGAGATGGGACATTACACATTACATTCATAGATATATATTTAGATAAGTATTTACGACTCACCCGTCATGTTGTCAATAACAATTTGGCAGACACCCGCACATCCTTCGTTACATTCTAACCACTTTCTCCTACTTTTTCGAGGACAACCCCTTCGCATACGAGACGAAGCAACAAATCGCTGCAAATTACATTCATAAAATTTTATCACCCAATATCGGAAATGGATTCCTTGTTGTCCGCCCAAGCCAGCAGACTAATGGCCAAAAGTCGTCTGACCCGACAAAGGAAGTTAAAGTTTCATCGACAGGATCACGGGACAACATCTGCGAAGAAGTTCCTTCAATTGCAGGGATTAGGGAGAAAAAAAGGGGTCCCTGGATGGCCCATAAGCACTCATAATTTCATTATTATAGAGTGCCAAGTGCAGGGAAATGGGCCATTTGCGTGACCATTTCGGGGGGCTGTTACTTTTAAGCTGATGGAATTTTAAAGTTCCGTGACTAATTTTAGGATCTGCGAACAGCAATGCTTGAGTCCCTTTCTAATTAAAATTGAAATTATGGGGCCAATTTTCCGGGAATTCGTCATTGCCAAGGCGATGATTCATCGGTGGATTGAAACACTCCCAAAGGGGCAGCGTGGACGGGTCCACTCAATCATGCCAACTGTTGCCATCATTCAGGCTCAATCAGTGCGAGTTGCCGCAGCAACGGAAGGGTAAGTGAAAGGTCCTGTGGCAGTAATAAATGAAAACGAGGGCTTTGGATTACATAACGGCAGAACGCCCTTTCCATGTATCCCTTTTGGACGCTGGTCAGCAGTGGATTGGGTTGCGCAGATTATGGGAACTAACCGCAGAAGGGTCCTGCAGGATATGTGTGTCTAACCGCAAAACGGCTCTTGGGCTCTTGGGTTCTTAGCCCTGGGCAACCATGTGATTACGGGCTCTCGAATTAATCAGGCACAAAAGCGTCATCCAAATCGTTGACTTGCACATTTCGTTTGTTAATCAAGTGCGGACATGAGGACATAGGGACATGGGGGAGTATCTTTCTAATTGCCAGAAAGAATCCAAAGATGGGGCAACATCTAATCTCCGCGGTGGAAAGGCTTCCGCAAATTATAACTTTCAATCAATGCCATTTGCTGAACAAAGAAAAACACAATGAAATCTATCAAAACCATAACCAGCAAGTACTAACCCTCGAGTTTTCACAGGGTATAAGGTGGGGGTTTTAGTTGTCATATTTCACAAAATAAATTAAGCACAAGATGAAAACTAAGATATCTTCAACAAACTCCAACAGACTATTATAATATACAAACATTTAGGTAAACCTGCTTCTTGTTTTATTAGCAATGGGTATACAAAATTCGTCTATATCCCTTAAGAGAAGTCCTTCCCCTGCACAAGTAGCCATAAATTATCAAAATGTTCGACATAAATCAAGGATGAAAGGAGCACATATCGACAGCATATAAACTTTTCACTTTTCAATATTTGCTCGGACAACAGGACGACAACATCTTTTGTCGGACTGTGGATTTGTGTGTTTGATTTGTTTGACATATTGAAGTGGTCAAGCATGAGGCAGGAGGCGTGTCAAGGGGCGGGAAACTGGCTCAAAGTTAATTGATTAACGACACGGACAGTTGAAAAGTGGAACATTCTGACAAGGGGAAGCCGTAGAGAGGAAAAATTGTTTATTTGTCGGCGCATATCCGAGATATTTGTACAATTTTACACATTGATTTGTGGCCATTGTCCGGCTCAAATTGTGCCGTAAACGGGTAGGCATTGTGGCCTGGAAAAGCTCATGTGGTGAGTGGCGACATGAGGCATTTTCTTTGTTGCAAATTGATTGGAATTTTACGAGTCCAGTACCTGGTTCTCATAGCAAATATAGGGCTTCGTCGGTCAAGCCTTTGGGGTGGATAGCCCACCCACTTTCCCCTAGTTTTTCCTGCTTTTCTTTTCTTCGCTCCCCCACTGCGATGTCATTCAAGTACTTATACTTATTTATGCTTTTAATAAGCAACATGACATGCTGCAAATGTCAAACCTCGGCTGTCATTCAAATGTAGCCAGTACTTTCCTCCACTTCCGGCACAGGATGCGCTTGATTACTTGACATCTCTCGCCTGGTGTATCCATGTATTAATGAAGGGAATAAATTTAATTTTGGCAATTAATGCCGAGTCCAGTCCGCCGGGGGTCCTTTTAGCGCAAGTCCCTGGCATCAGATGTCAGGACCGCTTTCCTCACAATCTGTTGGCTTTATGTTTATCATTATTGACTCGTGAATAGTTCTCCCCCAACTTGCACCCGACATTTCGTAATCAAATATCTTAGCTGCTCCTTTCGCCTTAGCTTTCACTTTCGCTGCCAGTAAATTTTCGCAAATTGCAATAAAAGCGAGTGGGCGGCGGGGGGATAACGACCTTCCCTGCCCCGAGGGCGGACGTTGCTTAGTCATCATAGTCCACATCATTCGCATCATCGTGCCGATGATTGTCATCATTGGTGCGCCATTGTCTTGGCCCCGGGGCGGCTTGTTGGAATCCTAGAGTGATACTTTAAGAGCACAACCTACCAAGCCCGAACTACTCAAGCTAACACTCATTTTCTTGGGACAAGTGTTTTAATTTACAGAAATTGAATGAGGGAAAAAATACCTTTTTTTCACTCTTACTGACCCAGAAGCCGAGAAGGAACTGGTTTGTTTTTCTGCTCCCTAGGCCACTTGAAAGTCCAGAAAACCTGTAGGACCAGTCCTCATTGTCCCTTTGAAAGCTCACACAAAAGGTGTGAACGCCTCCTGCACCCCTCTCCATCCCAAAAACACATACGAACTCCCATCCAATTAGCGAATCAAAGAGGAACCTCAAAGGGAAGCGCTGTAAAGTCTGCTAATAACCTGATTAGAGATTAGACCGGGAGCGGCTCACGGACGGGGGCTTAATTAAATGATACTTGGGAGGAGAGAGTGGTAGGTATGGGAAAAGGCGCTTTCCACATGTGAAAGTGAAGCCACACAAAAGGAGCAACAATTTCCATTTTCCCGCCGCGGTTTACGCACCCGTCCAATATCCATTTTCCCATCTACATACAAAACGTATGTAGTCCTGCCCCGCGGCTGGCCGCACAAAAAGGATAATGTTTCACTGGTCGCTGGTCGCTGGTGCCTGGTCCTTGGTCCTTGGTGCTTGCTGCTTGCTTGTATCCATTACACTCGACTGACGATGACCAGGAGTAGGAAGCAGGAAGCAGGGAGCCGGGCGAGTGCCCCTGTTTGGATTGGCGAGGGTTGGCTAGCGATTAGTCGAGTCCATCAATGGCACATCAAACTGTCCGGCAATAACAACAATGGACCCATTCAATCAGCGCGCATAAAAACATAAAGAGATTTTAATTTTTTGATTATGTGCGTGCATGTCCTGCCTTCCCCCGGGGAAAGTTTTCCTTTTGTGAAAATCGTTAATCAATGAACTCCACGCATGCTGCACGACTTCGATCTCCCCCAATTTCGCTGCTCGACCAAGAAAACGACCCTTGGTCAGCTCATTTGTGCGCTTAGCATAATAAAAAAATCAACATCGATGAGTAGTTGGCCGGAAAAACCAAGTTGATTAAATTTCAATGTTGATGTCGTGCCAGGACTCAAGAACAGGACCCTCGTCTAATGCGACGTAATTTCGATTTAAGTAATTTCCTTCTTTAGCATTCGTGCATGCCGAGTGGATATGGCAAGGGGATCGGAAGGATCTGGAGAAAGCGAACCGATAATTGGAGTCAATCAAGGACATGGCGTGAGTTCCAAATGGAACTTGATTAGTAGCAGTTCACAGGGGTCATCTAAGTGAACGGTTCCTGGGTCCTTAGACCCTAAGCTTGCATTAGGTCATCACAGGATTTCTCTATTTAGTCCAAATTGAATAGTAGCAATAGTTACCTTCTGAGTTAATAATGGTAAATTATTGATTCCATTGGGTTGAATCTTCAGATATCTTATTTGTTAAGATGTTTACTTTGAAGCAGCTTATGCAAATGTTATGCCCATATGTCATAATATCATTTCTGTTTCAATAAAACCTTCTTCCCATATAAAATATTAAAGGACCATGTGATGGTTAAATATTCGACCCTATCAATGGATTACTTTATCAAACCAACTCCTTATTGTTCTCCCTTGGCCCTCCTCCTTCCGCTCAATTAAACATTCGAATGCAATTTAAAGGAATCCTTCTCGCGGCATTTCTCCCGGGCCAACAACAAAAGACAAATCATGCCCATTAATTCCGCACTCATGGAATGTTTCATTACCAGTTACAACCGGCACTTTCTTCCATACACAAGCGAGTGTTTTCTTCTCCATATGTGCCCGGCTTTTGTGCGGAAGGATTTGGATGCGGGGCTGGAGCAGGAGTTGGATTCGGATGAGGATTCGGATTCGGATTCCGAGTTGCCGGAGTTGGGTGCTCTGCTTACTTTTAATTTGCCTGCCCTGCCCCGGTCGGCCTTATTACGTTCATTCATATGCAAATCGCTGGACTGTAACACAAGCAGAGCAACAATGCCGTGAAGAGGGAAAAGTCACTGGCGATGGAAATGGAAAACCGAAAGGAGATGGAAAATGGCAGAGGTTGCTCGCATTGTTCGCAATTCGGTTTGAGCGATTAAAAGAAAACTTTTTGCCTGCACTCAAAGAAAACAAAAAAATTTTGTTCATGGCAAATATATTCACCAAATTCATTGAGCAATGGAATAAGGGTAAACAATTTTAAATAAGGTTTCTAATTCAAAACAATATTATGCCTTTGAGCTTTAAAAATACTTAGTTGTTGAGCTTTTTTTATGAAGTTTTTCCAAGTACATTCTAAGCATGCAAGGACCTGGCCTAGAGCATCTTAAAGAAAGCCGCGCAGTCGGGGGATTTTCACCTCGTAACCCAAAAATGCGCCGGGGTTGGTGTTTGATGTATTCGCGCTCTCTCCCACCCCTGAAACGGATTCGCTTTATGGGGTTGGTCCTGGCTCCTGCCTGGCTGACTGTACTTTTAGCCCGCTGTACATCCCATATCCCATATCAAATTTAAACGAATCGCTTCCGCTTGTTGCCCCGACTGCCCGGAGTTAGGGTTACGGGCATTATAATTTTCCAACATCAATTCGAATTCCGAATTGTATCGTTTCCATTTCCTCGTTTTCCCATTTTCCCATTTCCCCCCCCAAACCAGTGCATGATTATTGTTTTGCATTCGCTTTGTTTGCCGAAACAATTAATGCTATTTGCATAGATGTTGTTGGTGGGTCGAGCAAAATGATTTTAGGACCTGGTTCGGGCGGATAAGGTCCGCATGTGGTCCAATTTGGGAACGCTTTGTATCTAAAGTCGTGCCCGAGGGCCTCTAACCTTTTTCCGCAGCCGCTAACTGGTCTTTTTCGGCTATCAAATTGTATTTGACTTTCCAAATCTGCTCAAGGCAGGGTGGGCAGTTGTGCTGAAAGTGTCTGGCTGACAGTTTGAAGAGGTCCTTTGCCCTCTCATTTTCCCAATTCACCGCATTAACTCAAGGACTGCGTGCTAATGTGCAAAAACTGTTGGACTTTTGCAACCTCTCCAAGTGGAAAACCGAAGGAAAAGCCACTCGACAGGGTCTTGGGAAACTCGCAAGTGTCTACGCAAAGCCCTCATATGTGACGCTGTTCCACACCTTATTTATTTACTTCTCTGGCCAAATGACACGAATTTGTCATTTTGGTACAGTCGAAAACATGTTTTTAAAAAGCTTCTACTACTCCCAACCCTCCTCTGACATCCACATATGTCGTTGTTTGTTCAAGTCACACCCACCAAAAGAATGTCAGAAAAAAACAGCGCCCGAGGGCGGTGGTTTGTTTGTTCAGTGGCGGAAAAGTTCAATTAGAGTCGAAAAAGTTACAAAATGCTTATAATTAAGTTTTGCTTTTGGTATGCAAATGTTCTGCCCTTTTGTGTAATCATTATAAAATATTCCTTTATGAAGCCACCTGTGGCTGCCCGAGGCGGTCACCCGCAATCGTGACCCACTGCTCTAAAAAATGGATGACCCACAACAAAACAGCATCTTGCGACCGACACAATTTAACCTTTGAATTCATTTCCCACACGAAAAAAAACATAACTGTTGCAATTATTTTTTACTAACATCCCCATCTGGAGAAAATGAGATAAACGGAAGGAAACCGGCGACGGCAGGACGCCTGGCATAATTTGCAATAAGGTACGAGTATTTTCAACAGCTTGTTGCTAATTTTTAATAAATATTGAACGCAGTCTGAAGTGCCTTTGGCGAGGGGTTGCTTGGGATCTATGCAAATTTCCGAATAATAATTTTCCCGTACAGCAAAAGTCATCACGTGCGCGATTATTGCTTCGAAAGAAAGGGCGTCTCAATGATGATGATTATTATCACGACATTTTCCCATTACAGAACGATTATCGAATGGCAAGTGAAGGTTCCTGGGTTCGGGGCTTTGGTTTTTATTTATTCTTAATTTAGTGGCCACGTGCACAGGAATCGACTTCGTTATTTTGTTTATCATGGTACAGTTGCGCCTTTATGCAAACTGTTTTTGCAAGTGGATGCAAATCTACAGGGATGAGATCGCTCAGTGTAAAAAAAGTTGCAGATTCAGTGGGAATTGGACTGCTGGACAGGGAAATCGAGTTGTTTTAATTTATTTAAGGATGCTCTCAACCCTTTCTGCTTGACTTTAATAATCGCTTTTGCTCCTTAGGTTAAGTTAGGTAAACCTAACCAATTTTCTTCTTAATTACGCTTTAATCTTTTACTGACATGGAAAGGACACTTCCAGTTGCGAAGTTAAAATAAAATGTATTTATTTTGTATATGAATTTTACAACTTCCCGTTTAGCTCCGTTTGCCAATAAAAATAGCTTGATGGGCCAGGAAATGATTGAAATCCTTTTTTTTCGTATATTCTTCGCAAAAATACACCCGAAACTTTGTGAGTTTTTCAGGCTATCAAATAAATACCCCTATCCCCATACTTTCGTCACTGCCTACAATTGCAATCCATTAAGTAATGAAAGCGATACTTTGCCATTTTCATTTCCATCTGTACATTTACTCGCATTTGGAGTTTTTCGCATTTTAATTTCATTGAATTTATACAACAATTTGGCCCAAATGTTTAGGACTCAGCTACCCTCCTCACCCGTTACCCTTGCAAAAAGTCTGAGGGGTGCAAAACGCCCTCCTGTACATGGTAATGCAAACGCAAAAAATTCAAAGGACCGAGGATATGTTATCCTGTCCGGGAGACGCACTTGGCATTGACGTTTAATGGCATGTCAACGTCTGTGTCGCACGTTGGCATTTATTGATACGTCGCTCCACAGTTAACAAGACGATAAACTTTTATAGTTCGGGGTCTCAGCTGCGAGTAAAATGAAATGAAAATGCAATTGCCAATGTCATAAAAGGGAAAACCCAGCAAAACAAAACAAAAAGCCTTACCTGAGAAGTGAATCGAAAACCCTTCTCGCTGGGCCATATGGCTAATTTCCTGGTCTTCCTTCTAATTTCCCAATTTGAAAACAAACTTTTCACAAAGCGCAGCCCAATGCAATTATCCAAACTTAAACTCGAGTTCCTGGGGTTGTCGGTAAATTGATTAGAAGTCCTTGCCTTTCCATTCTTTATGTATGGTCCTGCCTCTAAACAGTCGCTTAAATTGGCTTTATAATTCACAGAGGGGCGTGGTCGTTATGGAATTACTCCGCCCACTGGAAATTCAATGGTCCTGCGGTTGCCAGTTGTTCGACAGTTTGATTGACACGACAATTACCAGGCCAGACAGATGTGAGATATATTTTTCCAACAAAATTTATGCATTTAAGTGAATTAGAAAAACTTTGTTTAAATAATATTCATAGCAATATTTTCCGAATACAAACAAACGATAATCAGCTGTGCCGGTCAATGGAAAGGTTTTTGCAGGCCAAAACCGGTTGTTGGCCATCCAGAAGCGAGTCGCGCTTTTCAATGTCACTCAAGTTGCCAATTCCCTATATCTATGCTAGCGGTCGTATATCTGTCTGCGATTATGTGGTTCAAGGTTAACAAAAATCGCCAAAAAAAACCGATAATGAGCTGCACAATCAGACATATCTGTGTATCTTTTTTTACACGCAAGCATACATTTGTATCTGACGCAGTTGAGGTGTGTGTGTTTGTTGGTGGCGCCGCGATGTCTTGGATCTGGTTTTGTGAGCATTTGGCCAGGTGTCGTCGTCGCCAGCTGATAAACATCATGAATATTAATGCACCGCTCATAATCGCCACGAGCATTAAATCAAATCCAGTCCGTCAAAGAGTCAAGTTCACTTTCACTCCATGACGCACCGCGCTGGTGATGAGCCGACAATGCTCCCCCCTTCGCTGTGGCCCAGGGACTGGCTTTTGGCCAATTTTGGTCAGTGGCCCACTGGCAATCCGGCGCTTTTTTTTCGCCACCTGCGCACCGCATACAAATGGCTTGGATCGGCTCGAATTTCGGGCCGGGCTATTTTCGGCTCACACACGGAGGCCTGATGAATGGCCTGGCATCGATTTGGGCCCCCGATTTAAAGTCCAATTTGGATTCGTTTTGATTTGATACTATGATATTTCTTGTTGCTTTTGGCAGGCCCATTGCATCATTGGGTCACTTTTCGAGTGCACGCGAATGGCGGGTGAAAGCAAAGTGTGGCAATCAATGACGACATCAAAAGCGAGACTGCACCAGCGGGTTTGACCAGCTGGAACTGGAGCCATCGAACAGCTGATAAGGCCCCAAAGCGGTTCGATAAAAACTCAAAGTGTGCACTCAAAAAAAAGTATACCCCAAGAGGCAGTACGATTGTTAGATCTGCTAACAAAAGTCATCTAAAATGTGTTGATTGGTTCGGATTTTCAATAAATATGATACAAATCGTAATAGCAATCATTTAGGCTAAATAAACTTTATCAGTTTTGAAAAATATTGTAGAATAAATATAAAATATGTCAACATGATCGAAAATCCTGTCAATGCCATGTCAGAAAGTAACAAATTAATAACCCTAAGGCAATACAAATTAATATACAATTAAAACCCCTAATTAATAACATATACAAATTAATAACCCCAAAAACAGTTACAAATGCTTTATTTTTCATTTAATTTTTCTTTATTTGTATATATGCATTGGTAACACTAAAGTTTTCCACAATTTAGTGTTACCAATTTATTATTATTACCACTAAAGAGGCATGTGCCATGTCAAGCGCCAACTGCAGCTGCAGGGCCCTCCAACGCTTCCTTTGTTTCAATTAAACTTCATAGAGCGTGTAAATAATTCAATAGTTTATTTAAATAGAAACATGTTTTTCAGACTTTTGTTACACTCAGACACCGACAATCGCACTCGCATTCCGCACTCATTCAATCATACGCTTAACCAAATAGTTAATGGCTGGCTGTTAGGTAATTAGCAAAAATATGTACAAACAGGGGCTATGCAAACAGATCTGAATCGGATCAGAAAGACTCAATTAGACGTTGATTGTTCATTCCCCCCGAAAGGTGAAATAATTATAAACCAAAAGAACTGAAAATCTGACGTCAAGGCAGCAGCAGCTGTTGCTGCGATTCCGACTTCACGGGCAGCTCCGACTTTTGGCTAACATTCTTTTTCTGCTGTATAACGCCGTCGATCCACTCGGTGTACTCGGCCACGTTTGTATAGACGGCCGGCTTTCCGGCCATTCCGCATTGCGTGAATCCGTAACTGACCACGCCGTAGGCCACCCAGCGGGATCTCTGGCGATCGAAGTACATCAGAGGTCCTCCCGAGTCCCCGGCACACGTGTCCTTTGCGAATTCCCCACCGGCACAAAGTTGCTTTGGGCCAAGTTTCACGCCGTAGGCATCGAGGATTTTGGTGCAATTCTCATTGGAAACATAGGGAATGCGCAGCTTTAGTTTGATCGGACTGTGGATGTTGATGAAGTACTTGTTAACTGGAAAAGAGAAAAGCAAAACATTAATAAACTTACACGTAGAATTCTTATGGGAAAAACATCTGTTTTTGCGGGGAATTCCATGAATAATATTTTCACACAGAACTTTTGCGCAGTATGAGCATAAATCTTGATGTTTTCTAAAAACAATTGTCTAACCGACTTTGTCAAGGGGTAAACAAAACTGTATTTAGCAAAACCACAAATAATTAAAGACAGCAACAAAGAGTGAAATTGTATAAAATATATATACGCACATAGATCCGTTCGCCCCCAACCGGAAACGGAAAACATCTGGCCCTCCGTCAAAGCGAAAGGCTCCGTTTTGTTGGGCAAACAAATTGGCATCACAAAGTGTGTGAACGACACAGGATGCTTGAGTCGAATAATGGCAATATCGTTGTACTTGTAGTTGGAATGCTCCTTGTAATCCGGATGCACATAGATCTTGTCATAGCCAATGTCCAAGGCGGCATCGGCACAGCTCAGATAATTTGGCTCCTCGATGCAGTCTGGCTCGGTTTTTACATTAAACTCTCCCAATCGCACATGCTTTCTAGGAAATATAGAATATATTTATATTTATTTATATTATTCAAGCTAAATTAATGGTTAAAATACTTACAATCCGCGCCGTTCTCGAACTCCTTCACCCTGCACACAATGGGCGGCAGTTAGGATGTGACGATCATCGATCAGGGCGCCACTGCAGCCGTAGTCATCTTTAAAATAGGCAAATATTTATTTAACAAAACCTTTCTCCCAGTTTTAATTAAGCTTGAGACTCACTTGAGTTGTACACCAGCAAAGCCAGCCAAGGATATTCGTCCAGCTCGGCAATTTCGCCGCCATAAATGCGGTTTGTAACCTGCTTGCCGCACTCGTTCAGCAGATTGAAACCCGAGCTGGGCTCCACGGTTTGGATGCGTCGCTTCAGCTTCTTCTTCTTGAATCGGGCCGTAACATCCAGAAATCGGCGATACTCGAACTTGGAGAACTGCAGCACAGGATACAGGTAGTCCTGGCCATTTGCCGGACAGCATACCAGCGACTCAAAAGCGCCCTCACTCTCACTATTCTGCTGGACGTTGCACTGCACTTTTTTCAGGAAGTTAACCTTTTCCGCCGGCAGATTGGTGACATTTCGCACTAACAGATACGCCGCACACCTGCTGACCTCCACGCACACTCCGCGCTTGGTCTCGTTGGGAATATCACAGCCCGGGAGCTGGGGCGGCGTGGTTTCGATGTCAGCCGTACCCACAGTAATTCCGAGAAGCATCCATAGTGGCAAAAGCGAACTGAGCTGCATGTAAATTGATTATCCGATGGATTTCGGGACTACGATTCGCAGATACGGGTATATCTACAAGCGGCGGCGAAGGCGAACGAACCGAAACTGAATGGCGAATGGTTTTGTTTAAGCGGAGTGCCAAAAAAAAAAAAACAAAAAAACAACACACACATACAGCACAACTAAAAAGCAACCGAATCCGAAACCGAATCCGAAGACGTCGCCAAGAGTCGGATAAGTTGGAGAAGTCGGAAGAGCCGAAAGCTTCGCTCAGGTGTCAACAAATGATGGGCCGCCGCCCCCGCCCCATTTTAGCGGCCCAAAAAACGAGTCCAAAAGTGCAGTCGGCGATCGGTCCGGTTGCCATATTCACATTGCATAATGACCAGCAACTCAGCTGGCCGGCTGGTTTCACTTTCGTTGGGGCCAACCGATCTCGGCCACTCCAAGCTTCTCCAATCGCACCCCAACAAAAAACGGAGCCCAACTTTAGGCGGTTCTTGGCCCAAAAGCTTCAGTTTTAAACAAAGTTAAACCCGGTATAAGCTATGATTGTAATAAATAACCAGGATTTTTTTTAAATATATATTATTTATTAAGTGAATTTTATTTCCTTTATTTTTATTTTATTTAGTCATTTATTGTTATTCTAATCCCTCATAATTAAATTAACATTGAAATCCTTATTTTATGTTTTTTCAGGCTTTAGCTTGTGATAGCGGCCGATTGATACTTTTTCTAATAATTTGATTAATAATTAGTTAATGGAAAGCTTTAACAAAACAGATAAATTATAGTTACTAAAGTAATATATCTTCTAGGTGTTTATAATTCCGCGTGTGTTAAAACACTTCTAACTACGAG
Organism: Drosophila ironensis; assembly: GCA_021223825.1. Taxonomy (NCBI): domain Eukaryota; kingdom Metazoa; phylum Arthropoda; class Insecta; order Diptera; family Drosophilidae; genus Drosophila; species Drosophila ironensis. Next base: position 4,064,019 of record JAJJHQ010008452.1, on the reverse strand, counting down.
TAGTTGAACTTTATCAAAGTAAAGTCTCCTTTTAGGAGGATCTTGGCTAAAAAGCTCGCCAGTTCAGTTTGGCCAAAGTCCAAGCCAGAACCAAAGACACCTGCCAATACCGGAAGTTTATTCGTTTCTTGTGGTTTTCGGCCGCCATAAAAGTCGCCAATTAAAGCGCGGTGGCAATGTCATTGGCTGGCGATTGTTTGGGGTGTTGGATTCTGTCGGGAAATCCAAAGGTTTTTCGTTGCGGGTCACTCACATCGGGGAGAAGGTGTGAGACCCACCCGACCGGGCATACAAGTTAAAGTCTTAAGGCCATTAATAAACCCACAAGTATTGCAATTAAAATTGCTAAGGTTCGTTCCAGAAGTTAATTATTTTGATAAGATTTTAATCAAAGTAACATTTTGAGTATATAATCTTTTTTTTTTTGAATTTTTTACACTTTGCTTGCCCTAATAAATAAATGAGTATTCTAGTTTAAATTTAATTAACTTTAACACTAACATAAGATTATGGAAAATCACAATTGGAGCTCTGAACTTGGATGGAATAGGACCCACTCCTAAGCCCTTATGTTCTGCCTGATCCAAATATCGTAGGCGGACACACTCGTGTAGACGCCCGGCCAGTCCTTGAGGCCGCACTTGTAGCCGAAGGACACCACGCCCTCTAGGACCCAGGAATCACCACGGATACGCATCAGGGGACCGCCAGAGTCACCGTCACAGCTATCCTGCCGGAACTGACCGCCGGCACACATTTGGGTGGCCTCCACATTGATCTTGATCTGGGCAAACTTTTGGCGACACTTTCCCGGCTCCACCAAGTTCACCGAGATCTTTTGCTTGATGGGGCTGCTGTTCATGCGAAGAGTGCGACCCCAGCCGGCCACAGTGAAGGACTGACCCGCTTGTCTGGCCTCCGCACCCAAAGCCGAAGGCAGGCAAATGGGCTTAATGCTGTCCGAGTATCGAACATTCCTCTCCAGACGGAGCAGGCCAATGTCGTGCACCCGGTTGGGCGTCCTTTCGTTGTAGCTCTCGTGCGCTCGGACTTCCTCGATGCCCAGTCTCTGGACAGCGGGAGCACAGTTTCCTCCATTCGGGGGGCAGTCCACGGCAGTGCGTGTGTCATGCTCGCCCAACCTCACCGAGACACTGAAAGAAATTGTGGAAACAAAATATAAATCAAAACATATATCACGATTTTGTTTTGTTTCTCTTAAATGTGTAAATATCGATTGATATTCATGTTTGAATTTTAATGATGATATGTAAAATAAATGATAAATTAACCCATTTTTTGCTGTGCACTAAATGTTAATGAACGAGCGTTTAAACTGCGGCTATTAAGCACTAGAATTAGCCTGCTAATTGGTGCCTGGCCAACGCCAAAATCTAAAGCGTAGCCAATTGAGAACCCAGTGTCTGTGAATCATCAGAAGCGGCTACCAAGCGGCAACACACCTTGCGGATCTGGTTTCGAGACTTCTAATTAATATTCTCGAAATCGGACAAAACAAGCAGTGTCTAAGTCTCTGCCTGGGGATCCCTTTGGCCTCGTTTAGAGACTTAGCCGGAGAATGCAGCCGGATTCGCGGAATTATGGCCCTAACAAGCATGAATAAGCCACTTTCGCCGATTGAGCTAAACTGGATTGGAGAGCAGTCACGATATAATCGTAATACTCATAGCCAGAGTGGGCTATTGATCTGCCGCCCATTCATGAATCGATGGTGGGGATCTATAGTAAATCCCCCAAACCAAATTTTAAGCAAAGAGTTTGATTCGGGCAAGAGATGGACAGCGAAATCCCCTCAGCTCAAAAAAACAAGATGAAGAAATGGGAAAAATCCCCAAAGATTGAATTAGGAAAGTCTGTATAAACTTGTGGTTACAGTAAACTCATTTTTAAATGCAAAAACCACATTCATAACCGGTAAAGATTGAAAGAATTTTTCAATCAGGCGATTCCCACTCTTATAAAGCTTTACATGACTGTTTTTCTTGATGTATCTTTGAAGTAACTTTTGATTGAACACCCAGTGAAATCGTCTTTAACCCGATTATGGATACTTACAGTGTTCCGACTTCTCGTTCAATCACCCCAACGAGGCAATGGGCCGCAGTAAGAACGTATCTCTGATTGATCAGGGATCCTGCGCAACTGGTGGCCAGGCCGTTGCCATTCACGCGACGATACTCCAGCAGCACCATCCAGGGAAATTCATTCAGATTGGTGTCATCGCCACCGTAAATCCGATTGCCGATGGCCACTCCACCGCAGGACGGCGGACCGGGGAGCAGAGTGGATCCATCCCCAGTCGATGGCCTTGCCAAGGAGCTTCGGTCGGGATTGCCTCGCTGATTCCCAAAACTCCAGGGCACACCGCCGCGCTGGTTGGCAAAGGAAAAGGTCGACGGCCTCTCCTCCTGCCAATCGCCACCGAAGCCATCGTAATCCGCAAAGGTCGCGAAACGCTTGGGCTGCGAATAGCCGGTGTCCTGGGTACAGCAGACATAGGGACGGTTATCCACGCCCATTCCACAGGCTGAGTTCTTCAAGAAGAGCTTCTCCCGATCGGACAACCTCTCCTGCTGCAGCACCGAATACAGGGTCTGACACTGGTTGATGTGCACACACAGGCCAGCCCGCTTGTTGGGGTTCAAGCAACGCGCGTCTGCAAGAGATACAATCGAAACATAAGAACCTGGATCTGGTTTTGCCGGGGATCCCCACAGATGCGTTGCACACGCGACGCTACAGCGACATTCCTGCGGTCACTTAGCAAAGATTGATCGTTGTTGACAACCAAATACAGAAGAGTTGGTTTAAATTGGGTTATCTTTGTTTTTGCTTATTCTAGAAGCATATAAAAAACTGAAACCTTAAGATATTGGTCTTTTGTTATCATATGCACAATTATTAAACAAGCCCCCATATTTATTTTGATCTAAAACTAGTCTCAGAGGCAAATCTAAGAATAGCGCTCCATGTGTTATTTATTCCTGATTAGATGAATAACCAGTTGTGTTTTCCGAACGTTGCTGGCTTCATAGTTTTTTATGAAATGCAATGACCGAGACTAATTTGTGACACTTGACACCGGGAACTGCCCTGCACGCTTGGCGCGCGCAATCTTCCAGGCCAACTGGTCCAACCGGCTCAATTAGAACCGATCACTGGACTCCCTCGCACTTTTGAGTTTTCCCGCGGTTTTTGGGTTTTTTTTGCAATGGTCATTTGACCACTGAATCCCGCTTAACACTCACTCTGGCCTCTGGCCTCGTTAGCCATCAGAATGCAGAAAATAACCGCAGCGAACACTTTCATTTTTTTATTATATTGGTATTTTTGTTTTGCGTTTAAAAAAAATAACATAAAACCACTGTCGGTCTTAATTGTTGCCAACTGACCGGTTAACTGGAGACTGCGAGATGAACGGATTTGGTTCGAACTTATATAGCCAGAGCTCTGCTCGTTGGATGGCTCTCTGAATTCTCGATCGCGTAGCTCTCGATATCGGGTTTATCAATGGAGCGCATATACCTCTAGCAAGCTGTAACGTCACTAAGTATGTCACATGCACCAATTTAAAAGAACAGAATTGTTATCGTAAAATGAACTGCAGTTACTATCAACAGTGCGAAATGAGTCATGAAACATTTCAATTACCAAGCATAGGACCAAACCTCGTAAGCATTGTTCTATGTTAATCATAAAACCTTAGTTACACAATTTAATGATTGTCCCAAAAGAGGACAGATTTTAAATATATGTTATGAGAGAAAAAAAAATAAAAAAATAAAACCTTAGTATATCCTGTATCTGATCCCCATAATTACTCCGCCGTATTTTATATTGATAATCAGAATTTCAATAAAGAAGAAGAACATTTTTTGTGTAAATGTTTTTGCGGTTTTCTCAACTTTATTCTTTTTATGAATAGACACTCGCAAAATGCGTGTCACGAGGTGACACTGAAGGTTTTTCTTTGCCAAATACCATGCTAAAATACCAGTTTACCAAACAAAGAGTGCAACGAACTTAGAGTTTTGGAAGGCCTCAAATGAATGACGTTTCTTCCATTAGGAAATTTGAATATGATGGTACACGTCATATAGTATTTAGCACACAGAATTAGGAACATTTCCCAACCTACTTACTCATCAAGCAGGAATCCAAAAATTAAACGCGCTGCGCACCATCTGCAATGAAGTTATTTGAAAGGGTTGCTACATAGAATACCTTTTGTGGGCTTTGCCCGTTTGTCATATACTGAAAAATGTCGTGCAACTGCAAGTGATTTATAACAACCGGAGTACATATCGAATGCAAAATCTACCGGCAGTATGAACTTTGGTCATTCCCCGGACGCCAGGTGATTTACCAGAAGTAAACGATGCTCGGTCAGGGTGCCATCTCAATATGTAAACCAGTTCCAAATGCGTTCTGAAAAAGTTTCCACAGCTTGTAATTAAGTGTGGGGCTCGTTTGTTGCTCGGAGAACCAATGTTTCAATGCCTTGTCTTGGAAACTTTAATCTTTGCGGTATTTAAAAGTCATTGGTTGGGTGGCCGGAAATAACCACGGGATACGCTTTGGACATTTGATACTTTCATCCGTTTGATTTCAAAGGCAATGCCAAGCCGCAGCGCACCGCCAACCCTTTAATTTCCTGGCGCAGGATCAACATGTTAGCCACCCAAAAAAGGGTTTGTGGCACGCGGAAAATGTCAGCACCAGATAAACGGTGACGCGTTTGAGCCCCGGGTCAGGGGTTGCGGTTGAATGGCTTTGTCCCGTTACGCGACATCTAATTAGGCGTGCAATATGTTCAAGACGTCCAGTATCCTGCTGTCACAGATATAGCAAAAGGAAGGAAAACAAAAGATACTCCTCATGACAGCGGTGGGATTCGAACCCACGCCCTTTCGGACTGGTGCCTAAAACCAGCGCCTTAGACCGCTCGGCCACGCTGCCGTATGCCGCCGACGAGCCCAAACATGCTAATAGAAGGCACCTACTCAAATGTTCTATCCATCTGTGTAATCAGAATAATTCTATTCTAATTATTTACTAGTACAGATGTTTGTAATTACACAGTTTCAACACTACAACACTGATTAACAACGCACTTTAGTGTTATTTGTTTAGACATAACCAAAAAAATGCCAGTAACCAAGATATAATAAATTATGAAAATGAAACAATGATGTCCACTGTTAAAATTGTTAGAATGTATGTTTTTCTCCTACAAACAACGATGATCTTGGTTTTTTATAATTATGAATAAATGCATATACCAGAATTAATACAATGAATTTTTGAATTACAGATATAAAATCTGTAATATATAAAATAATACACATTGCTAAAGTTAAACTAAAGTGGGTGCACTGGAAGAAATTCATTGTCAAACAATAATTTAATTCATTTCAATATATTATAAGCAACACAAACGGGGCATAGTACTAATGTGGTTCAAGAATATTTAGAAAAAAAATGTTTTGAATTCTAATTAAGCTACGTTTTAAACAGAAATATTAAAAAAAGTAATAATAAATTATGTGACAGCGGTGGGATTCGAACCCACGCCCTTTCGGACTGGTGCCTAAAACCAGCGCCTTAGACCGCTCGGCCACGCTGCCTCACAACCGCTTGTGTCAAATGCGCAGTTTGAAGGTGGGCCCCTGTCAAATACGGAGCAAAGCGATAAAAGGCATAGTTTTGGGGATGATTCTTGCGCAGTGTTGCCGAGTTTCTCGCAAAATAGTAGTGAAAAAGTATGAGCGCTAAATAAAAGTGATCAAAATACAGGCGTTTAGAGGATATTTACCAAGAAAGCTAAGTAAAAAGTAAGTAAAAATTGGTCAACTGTTTTATGTAAACTGTTATCATCAACAATTATGGCAAGCAGACTGCGTAGTTTAGCACTTTTTGTGAAAAGCAATAACAATGGCAAATGTTTTTTATGGGCAACGCCATCGAAGCGACTCTAATTCATTGACAAACGCATTTTGATTTTGCGATAATGAGTCTATGGCGGGGGTTACTACGTTCGACAGCCTTCCGGGACACCTTTGCCAGCGACCTTCCCTTGAGGTCCTGACCCCCTTCTGAGCTCGCTATTCTCAGTTTACGATTCCAGCATTTCGCAAAGTTCGCAAAACGACGTAAAAAACAGAAGCCGTTGTTACTGTTGCATAGTTTTTTATATACCCTCACAAAAGGCATTCTGTGCCCAGGAATAAATTAATGAACAAAAAGTGTGCACGAATCTAGAAGTGTTAAAGTGGTTAATGCTTTTACCTATTATAACTTAAATAGGACAGGACAATCTTATTTTTATAATATCTAGGTATCCCAATAGAGTATCAAACTTTCGTTTTCAATCCTCTGGAGATATACCCAATTTTTTATACGGCACGGTGGCAAAGTTACAGATTTTATAGCCTTTTTATGTGGCCATAGTTTTGCTCTCGCGTTGGCCTTTTTTACGAGAATTTTATAACTTGTTTACATTAGGCAAGTGAGCTCCCGAACATCACCCCGAAAGTGTCACGTAACGGAAGTGCTGGGAATCCTTTTATGCAAAAATCCATCAAATAGCTGGCGGGCTGCATAAAAATCGTCATAAAGCGAAAACCAAAAAAAAAACCCCAACGAATCAATACAGCTGTAAATCGAAGTGATTTCCGATTGTTTCAGTCTCCCAAAACGAATCGGTGGCGAATCGACGATTAAGTGGATTAGGTTTCAATTTTTTAGACGATTCGAATATGTGGCCTAAATATGTAACTATAGCCCTTTTGTTCCTAATTTTTACAAGGCCACCCACATTTAGTGTAATTGCAAAACGAAACATTGACAAAAACATTGAACGTAGGTGGGATGCTTTTAAAGAATCCCTACGCCTGCAAGCCGTTTGGGTAAGTTAAAATAAACAGAATATATATATAAGAAAGTTAGACTTCTTTCTTTATCAGGAAAAATTCGGTGATTTTTTTCGCAGTGCGAGTCAAAATAATAATGTTAAACCTAAACGTGGAAAAGGTTTGGGACACAATTTTTAACAATAAACCTGCTAAACTTTTGTAAAAAAAATGTATATCGAAAAATTTTAATAAAGCGGCATTTAGTTAGAAGTGTAGAACCAAAAAAAATGCTTTAACAATATAACTCACTACATCGATTAACAACGCTAGGGTAAGGCGCAACGAATAATTTTAACAGCAGATCTTCAATATTTCTGTTTAGTTAGTAAAACGATGACAAACCGTTTGGTAGTACTTCTTTTTTTGGGCCTCTTTCTGGTACACTTCCACTCGGCACTTCCAGAAACCAATTTAAGAAAGGCTAGGACGATGAAAGAGGAAAAACAAAAGTGGGACATGGACATGAAAAGAATGTCCAAAGAAATAACTAAAAGATCTAGAAATAAAAGACGAGAGAAAATAAGTAGGTCTTATAAACAATCTTTTAACTTAGAAGGCAAAAAAACGGGAAGTATTTACAAAAACACCGTCGAGAAATGGAACTTACCTATAAAAATATAACTCAATATCAACTGATAAAACTGGTAAGAATGCAAGAATTCATTCACAAAAGGAATAGATTATCGCCTTCAAATATTTATAAGGAGGATGTTTATTCATAAAAAAAAAAACCATTGTAACAATAATAACAATAATAAGAACATTCTCGATCGCGTAGCTCTCGATATCGGGTTTATCAATGGAGCGCATATACCTCTAGCAAGCTGTAATGTTACCAGTATGTCTCATGCACCAATTTAAAAGAACAGAAGTGTTATCGTAAAATGAACTGCAGTTACTATCAACAGTGCGAAATGGATCATGAAACATTTAAATTTCCAAGCCAAACATCGTAGGCATTTTTTCTATGTTAATCATAAAACCTTCCACAATTTGATGATTGTATATGTTGATTGTATATGTTATGAGAGAGAAAAAAAAATAAAAAAATAAAACCTTAGTGATCCCCATAATTACTCCCCCGTATTTAATAATGATAATCAGAATTTCAACAAAGAAGAAGAACAATTTTTGTGTAAATTTTTTTGTGGTTTTCTCAACTTTATTCTTTTCATGCATAGACACTTGTAAAATGCGTGTCACGAGGTGACACTGAAGGTTTTTCTTTGCCAAATACCATGCTAAAATACCAGTTTACCAAACAAAGAGTGCAACGAACTTAGAGTTTTGGAAGGCCTCAAATGAATGACGTTTCTTCCATTAGGAAATTTGAATATGATGATACACGTCATATTTAGCACACAGAATTAGGAACATTTCCCAACCTACTTACTCATCAAGCAGGAATCCAAAAATTAAACGCGCTGCGCGACATCAGCAATGAAGTTATTTGAAAGGGTTGCTGCATAGAATACCTTTTGTGGGCTTTGCCCGTTTGTCATAAACTGCAAAATGTCGTGCAACTGCAAGTGATGTATAACAACCGGAGTACATATCGAATGCAAAATCTACCGGCAGTATGAACTTTCGAAAACCAAAAAACAAAACCCCAACGAATCAATACAGCTGTAAATCGAAGTGATTTCCGATTGTTTCAGTCTCCCAAAACGAATCGGTGGCGAATCGACGATTAAGTGGATTAGGTTTTAATTTTTTAGACGATTTAAATATGTGGCCTAAATATGTAACTATAGCCCTTTTGTTCCTAATTTTTACAAGGCCACCCACATTTAGTGTAATTGCAAGACGAAACATTGGAAAAAGCATTGAACGTAGTTGGGTTTCTATTCTAGAATCCCTACGCCTGCATGCCGCTTGGGTAAGTTAAAATAAACAGAATATATATATAAGAAAGTTAGACTTCTGTCTTTATCAGGAAAAATTTGTTTACAGTGTGACAAATAATAATGTTAAACCTACACGTGGAAAAGTTATGGGATACTATTTTAACAATAAACGCGCTAAACTTTTGTAAAAAAAATGTATATCGAAAAATTTTAATAAAGCGGCATTTAGAAGTGTAGAACCAAAGTAAAATGCTTTAACAATATAACTCACTACATCGATTAACAACGCTAGGGTAAGGCGCAACGAATAATTTTAACAGCAGATCTTCAATATTTCTGTTTAGTTAGTAAAACGATGACAAACCGTTTGGTAGTACCTCTTCTTTTGGGCCTCTTTCTGGTACACTTCCACTCGGCACTTCCAGAAACCAATTTAAGAAAGGCTAGGACGATGAAAGAGGAAAAACGAAAGTGGGACTTGGACATGAAAAGAATTTCCAAAGAAATAACTAAAAGATCTAGAAAACGAGAGAAAATAAGTAGGTCTTATAAACAATCTTTTAACTTAGAAGGAAAAAAAACGGGAAGTATTTACAAAAACACCGTCGCGAAATGGAACTTACCTATAAAAATATAACTCAATATCAACTGATAAAACTGGTAAGAATGCAAGCACTTATTCATTCACAAAAGGAATCGATTATCGCCTTCAAATATTGATAAGGAGGATGTTTATTTATAAAAAAAAAAACCATTGTAACAATAATTATATGAACATGAATGAACCTTGACTTTGTACTTAAAAATGTCGTTTTAGCATAAAAAACATCATGAAAGGTAGTTTATCAAATCCCAGACAGTTTTGAGATAGCACTCAAGGGACACATGAGACATCGCGGTCTGAGACATCGCCGTCTTTATCTTTGTTGTATAATTTTGGGTACTTTCCTTCAATTATTAAAGGTAATAGAATTTAAAATACATCCATCACTTCACGTTCATTTGATAAGAACTTTTTAAACCCTCGATAAGGATTTGGTATAAAAGCCCTGCAAAACTTTCTACTTCGTTTAGTTTTTATTCAAACATGAAAATTATAGTCTGTTTACTGCTGGTGGCTTTCCTGGTGGGCCAGCACCAAGCCACTGCCAAAAGTATTTCCAGTGCTCCACCATTGGTAGTGAGTATAATAACTTTGGAAAGTATTATACTACATTGTATACTACATTTAAAATATTTATAGCCTGCTGATTTCGAAAATGCTAGTGCCAGCACAGACCCAGAATTCACGTGCGCTTGCACCTGTTCCAAAAGTGGAATTTCTTTCACAATCGATAATATTAACTCTTCTGAAATTGTAAATGCAGCTCATGACGTGACGGGATCTGCAAAAGCAGTTGCCCACGATATTGAAAGAACTGCTAGCATTATAGGTCACAATATGGCAAGTTCTTTGGGAAATGCTGGCCACGATTTTGCAGGAACTGCCAGCACTGTCGCTCGTGATATTGGTCGGACAGCTAACATTTTTGGACACAATGCAGCAAATGCTGCGGAAAATGCTGCTCACGACGTTGCAGGATCTCTTAAGACTATTATTCATAATATCAGAAGAAGCGCTGGAAATATTGGCCACGATGTTGCAAGTGCTGCAGGTAATGCTGGCAGCTCTGTTGCAGGATCGGCTGGATCTCTTGGTTACAATATTGGTAGTATCGCTAGATCTATTGGTCATGATATTGGTGACATCGCTGGATCTTTTGGTCACGATATTGGTAAAGCTGCTGGATCTATTGGTCATGATATTGGTAACACAGCTGGATCCATTGGCCACGATGTTGCAAATGCTTCTGGAGATGCGGCAAGCGCTGCAGGAGATGCTGCCAGCGCCGCTGGAGAATCGGTTAGATCAATTGGACATGATATTGGTAAAACCGCTGGATCTATTGGTCATGATATTGGTAAAACCGCTGGAAGTGTTGGTCATGATATTGGAAAAACCGCTGGATCTATTGGTCATGATATTGGTAACACTGCTGGATCTCTTGGCCACGATGTGGCAAATGCCGCTGGAGATGTTGCAAATGCTGCCGGAGATGCTGCTGGAACAATTGGTCATGACATTGGTGATACCGCTGGAACTATTGGCCACGATGTTGCAAATGCTGCCGGAGATGCCGCCAGCGCCACTGCAGAATCAGCTGGATCCATTGGACATGATATTGGTAAGACCGCTGGATCTATTGGTCATGATATTGGTAAAACTGCTGGAAGTGTTGGTCATGATATTGGAAAAACCGCTGGATCTATTGGTCATGATATTGGTAACACTGCTGAATCTCTTGGCAACGATGTTGCAAATGCCGCTGGAGATGTTGCAAATGCTGCCGGAGATGCTGCTGGAACAATTGGTCATGACATTGGTGATACCGCTGGAACTATTGGCCACGATGTTGCAAATGCTGCTGGAGATGTTGCAAATGCTGCCGGAGATGCCGCCAGCGCCACTGCAGAATCAGCTGGATCCATTGGACATGATATTGGTAAGACCGCTGGATCTATTGGTCATGATATTGGTAAAACCGCTGGAAGTGTTGGTCATGATATTGGAAAAACCGCTGGATCTATTGGTCATGATATCGGTAACACTGCTGGATCTCTTGGCCACGATATTGCAAATGCCGCTGGAGATGTTGCAAATGCTGCCGGAGATGCTGCTGGATCTATTGGTCATGATATTGGTAACACTGCTGGATCTCTTGGCCACGATGTTGCAAATGCTGCTGGAGATGTTGCAAATGCTGCCGGAGATGCCGCCAGCGCCACTGCAGAATCAGCTGGATCCATTGGACATGATATTGGTAAAACCGCTGGAAGTGTTGGTCATGATATTGGAAAAACCGCTGGATCTATTGGTCATGATATTGGTGACACTGCTGGATCTCTTGGCAACGATGTTGCAAATGCCGCTGGAGATGTTGCAAATGCTGCTGGAGATGCTGCTGGAACAATTGGTCATGACATTGGTGATACCGCTGGTACCATTGGCCATGATATTGCAAATGCTGCTGGAGATGTCGCAAAGGCTGCAGGAGACGCTGCCAGCGCTGCTGCAGAATCGGCTGAATCTATTGGTCAGGATATTAGCGGAACCGCTGGAATTGTTGGGACCTCTGCAAGTGAAACAGGCAGAGCTGCTGGGGACATTGCCAGTGGTGTCGCAAATGCTGCTGGAAATGTAGCCAGTGCTGCCAGCAATATTTTCGGGGGTGCTGCAAATACTGCCAGCAATGTGGCTGGAAATGTTGCACATGCCGCAGGCCATGTTGCAGGAGACTTGGGGGACGCCGCTGGCAATATCGTGGGCCACGCCGCCAATACCGCCAGTCAGATTGCTGGCGATATTGGTAATACAGCCGGCAATATAGCTGGAGATATTGGCAATGCCGCTGGAAACATTGCTAGTGATGCCGCAAACGCGGCAAACAATATCTTCAATACTCTTACGAACATATTTTAGAGAGCCCGTCTCTAATGAAAATACGAAATAAACGAGCATAATGAAAAATTTAATTAATTAAGAATGTACCTACATTAAAACAGAGATGACCTAGACGATATGGCAGTAAGTGGTTCTCTCAAAAAATACTCGCTAATCTGATGAACGAAAAATACATTTCCCCCAATTTAAGGAAACCATCAAGCAGTTCAATTAACAAAAAAATACTCAATTGTTTAAAGAGCTTAGTAAGCGGTTCTTTTGTGTTCCAATTTAGCCAAAGTCCATCAACAAGTTCAGCATCAATTAGTTGGGTTGTTTTGAAATCCAAGAACTATAAACAAGGTCGAGTTCCAATTCAAAAATGCGTGCACAATTTGAAAGCCCGAGATCCCTAGAGTCCCCAAGGGGAAACTCATATCAGCTAGAATGGAAAAAGGGGTCAAATGATACGAGAATTCGACGTCGGAACTCGTGATTCCCGGCAACATTAGGAGATCAAATTACCCAAATAAAAAAGAATCAGTCAAAGGCAACTACAGAGCCACTACACACAACACATGAATGGTGGTTTTTGAATAATTTTGTATTATGACAAGTAGGTGGCTTTTGTTCCTCGTTCCTCCAAAATTTAGGTCATCATCAAAAGGCCGGGAATGAGGGACAAGGTATGTGTGATGGGGGCCGCCACTCCGGAAGACATTCTCGGGGCGCGTCGCTATAATTTTTCTACCAGAGCACGGTCATTATGTTGCTTTATCGAGCGGCAAATTTCGATTCCTCCTCCGCCGCTGCCTTTCACGATCATAGGGTCACCCTCACGATTCTCCCCTAGGAAATAAAAGTCGTGCCGGCTCGAACCTGCAATTATGAAAATTAACAAACATTTTGGTAATTAATTTCGGCAACCCTTTGGGGCGCCCCCCAATTCCGACGTGGCACCCGTAATCCCGCATCAATTAAAATGCACAACCCGTAATCCCCACCCACAGAACATGAAAAAAAGCCGCAGATAAGAAGATGGAAATACCCCTTATAAAAAATTTTAATAATATCAAACATTAAAATGATTAAAAACTTGTAAGTCTGGTAAAGAAAATTCTTAAAAGTCAAGCTTTCACTTCGGTACTTGGCTGAAACTGTTGACATAATATAAATCATGAATAATATATCTTTAATTATATGTTCATTTTAATGGCTTTTCCTCGGGCATTGTTAAACTCCATTAAACTACCCTCAAATCCATGGGTACAACTATGATAATAGAAATCGTTTTCATTAATTTGTGACACTCTTTGTCAGTCAAATGGCCGTCAACGTTTGAGCCATTAATTGGCGGTTTGACAGCTGAAAAAAGTGACTTGAAAGCGGAATCGACGGCCACGGCGGATCCCAGGCCGTTTTGTGTGGGTGTGATTTGGTAATTGAATCACACACAGCCAGTCCAGCGCATACAGGGACGTGCTTATATCGCACATATGTATGCATATATATAGGATATATGTAGGCATTGGATCGGGGCAAAAAAATAACCGAATGAGAGGGAATCGTGCAAATCGTGTTGGCCAGAAAACCGGTTTCGGACAGTTTCTATGTTAGTGGTCAAGGTCTAAGGAGCAGCGGACAGCCGGACAACCGGACAACCGAACGGACAAGCCGGACAGACGGACGGAACTTAACCGAGGAGCGGCCAAGGGAATAAACAATAACAGCAGGCCCAGTGCGATGTCGAACAGTGCACAAAAAACGCCAAGCGAAAATAAATGGACAACAACACAAACCACAACGAGAAAAACAGAACGAAAAGGAGTCACGAGAATTGCATAAACAATGTATGTACAAAGTCTGACAGGGTACATACATAAATCGAGTTATATATAGCTATAAAGAGACCGGAGAAAGAGTTGCCACAGCTTGTTAGGGTGCCTCAAGTTCAAAAACTTTTAGAAATTATATACACAGTTTATAAATATTAATGTAACAATCTTAAGGTGTTTATTATGAAAATAGTGAAAGACGGTATTAGGAAAACTGTTCCTGCCCACCGATGCCACCAATGTAAGGATGGTGCCATCCTTGCATTAATATAATTAAGGAATCTTTCTTAAAAGTATAAAAATAATACTGTAATAGTTTTAAAACTAAGCTCCCTCTCTTGAACGGACACCTAATAAAAATCTAAAATCTTCAATAAGATAATCCTGTTTTAAGATAATAAGATAATCCGTATTAAGCAAGGAAAACTGTTAAATATATTTTGAACATGAACCACCCTGATGAGAATTCAAGAGGCACGCACATGCATCATGCAACATGCAACAGCGGCGTGATTGCAACGCAGCAAAAAAACAAACTGCATATGCATCGATGTGGCATCTAAACAGACGGCATGTGCACATATGGATGTGCATGTACATAAGTGCATCGTTAAAAAACTGCATTTACTCGGCTCTGCAATGGTGTTTGTGTGTCAAAAAGGGTTGCCAAACCACTTTGCGCCTTACTACACTCGTATATACCACCGATACGAGTGTATGTACGTATAGTATACACCACCCAATGTGAACAATGCACACTGGCAGGACAGTGAAGGAGAAATCCCTATAATGAACATTGCTCAAGCCACAAAACTGGTTTTCGATTACGTCGGCAGACCCTTTGCCACTCTTAAAAAAATATATACAATAAAAAAAATATATATAAAAATAAAAGAAGCCAAAGGTTGCCTTATCGCTCTTCGCTAAAAAGGCACTTGACCAAAACCGAAAAGCTGGTAACCAAAACCTCGGAACCTCGGGAGAGATTGGAATCGCAGGTTGGGTTAAATATCGATGCAAAGCCACGAATTTGAAGGTGCAGCATTAATCGTGCCTGTGGTTCAGCTGTCAGCTGTCACTCCCGAAACAATTTTCGGGGCTTTGACTATAATTTGCGACACTTCACACGCACATCAGCAACACAGCTTAATTAAAATTAATTAATGCCTAGGCACACTCAGCAACCTATACACCTAAAACAATTTCCAAAAGAGGTTTATGCATTCACAAATATATATTTATCTATAAGAAAGGTTTCGGGGGGTGGTAGCCGATTTTTAAGATAAACTGGTATCATACAATTCTGAATATGCAATAAGTTTTTCTCTATCTATTATAGTTTCCTAAATCTAAGCGTTCATACAGACAGACGGACAGAAGGACGGACAGACGTAAGGAAAGACGTACGGACAGACAGACGGACATGGCTTCCGTTACATACATTCGTACGAATTTAAAATACCCTTGTTATTTTTAAGAACTGTTTATCAATATTGTACCTGCAAATTTTTCTATTAATAGAGTTCAAGCAACAGTTTGTGACCCCTTGGAAGTATTTTTCCCCGAGTGTAATGAAACCTAGAAACACCTCTAGGACCCAACGTAGAATAGCTCTGGGGATCGACATCATTAAGCTCGTATCAGTTTACTATGTTTTTCCCCCGACGAGGCAGCCGAAAAAAATATGCACAAATTAAATTAAATGAAGTGAGTGTGAAAATGCTGCAGGTTGTTAATGAAGGGAGGTGGGCGGGTGGAAAATGGAAAGCCACAAAGTGCAAACGTTAAACAACCGTCGCTCGTCCGGGCCTGGTCAAAAGGAAACACGCTCAAGTGATTTCCATGCCGAACACCCCTGCCCGGGGGCTATACGAGTATAGCTATATGGTCACCTGTACCCTCGTGTCTGCCTGTTGATGTTAAATCAAGATAAGCAAATTGTTGCCGAAAAATAGAGGCACACAAAGGAAGCGATTTGGACGTTTTAATGATGATAGAGCATGACACAGAATAAATGAAAATGAAGTGTGGAAAAAATTCATTTAAATTGCGGGGTAAACAGAACCCGACAGCAAAGGTAACGGTTACACGAGAGCCATGGGGCAAGGTGGCAGAATTTTTGGGGGCACGAGAAAAAGCAGAGGCTCTTGATTAATGGTTGGAAAGGATTATTCAAACATGCTCTGGAGGAACTTCCAATGACAGGCACAATTGTGTTCAGTGGAACAGTGAATTATTTAAAATCAACTAGGTGGATCTGTTGATTCTAAAATGAAAAATTAACATATTTAAACTCTTTTGAAGACTCCGAAACCAAGAGTTGTGTAGACATATTCAGAATACAGCTAATTTATATAGGCAAACACATACCAACACTATTCTTTAGCATGGGAAAACATGTCAAAGACTTGGCTCCACAACTGCTTTTAAAAAATCGATATCCTGTTCAAAGCTATCATTACAGGAGGTAACATGATCTATACTTAAAAGAACAAGGTTATCAGATATTTATAAAAATTTATCTAAAAAATTATATCATCAGGTATACTAGAAAATTATATAATTCTCAATAGCTATTATTTTGTGTTGAGTATATTTTCAAATGCAAGAGAGTTGTTTTCGCCGAATTTGAAATCTTTAGAAGCCACAACCATGTTTTCGGGCACAAAAATTGTAAGGAATGCCCAAATTATCCCAAATTAAGCAAATGGGGCCCGCTTCCTATACACATGTATTCACACGCTTGCAGGCACATAATTTCAACATGCACCTCCATGCTGCTCCTGATGTTTTGTCATAAACAAAAGTTTCGATAATTATGATAATTTTGTTTTATGCTCCGTTTGTCTGGTGTGCAGCCCCCCGTCTTGGACGTCTGCCTGTCAAATTGTCGTTGTCATAAAAGTAAATGTCCAAAAAATTAACTAAACGGCAAGTGTGTGCAAATGACAGTATACATAACACACAAATGCGTGTATTTTGAAATATTTAACACGCATTCAAAAATATGAAACTTCAAGATCACAAAAATATATTTTATTGAAAAAAAATCCCTGGATTCCAGGATCTTTAACTAATTTTCAAAAGTTTATAATTTAACAAAACCCTTTGAAAATTTGTGGTTGTTAAATCCATCTGATTATTTATTTCAGTGATCCTGCAAACACATATTTTGAATGCATCTTCCTTGGCATTTTTTGTGGTCTCTCAACCTGTTTCACCTGAGCGGGCTTCCCTTGAAAAGCCCGAAATTAAAAAACCCCGACAAGTGGGGACAGTGGGCAGGGTTCATTATCATCATGGTTATTATAATCATAATTTGGTGTCTGCTTTTTTGGGGTTTCCTTGGAAATGGTAGAGATTCAACTGCAAACACTGCAGTTGGTACTGGTTTTAAAATAATAATATACAGGCATAGGATATTGTTAAATTACTTTTGGAGACGTAGCTTCCTGTGATTCCCTTCTAAGCGGCAATTCTTAATGGGCAGTGAGGCGTCTCAAGGTCTTCCCTGTCAACTGATAAAGAGATAATGCTGCAATATAAAAAATAAAACGCTGGGAAGAAAAAAAAATAAGAACAGGCTAAAAAAGTGAAGTAGCAACTGCCATGATATCATCGAAGAAACAGAAAAGGAAAAAACTGAGGCGAATTAAAAACCGCAGAAGGGGGACTACACTGAAAATTGCATTAAATAATACGAAAAACTAAATTTAAGAAGCTTCTAGATGGGATTGCTTTTGAAATTTTAATTAAGAAAGAAAGAAACACCCTAGAAATACCACGATATTTTGTTCGGTTGGTAAATATACCACATTTGTATCTGCAAGATGAAAACCTCGAATACCGAAAGATTTCTATACTTTATAAATAAATTTTTTTTATCTTATATATTTAATATAATTATTTAATGTTTATTTTCGTGCACATATTCCAACTGACAAGAGACAGAGATGGCACAAGACTCACTTATATTCACGTCCACGTATACAAGTTCAAGTTTGCGAGACAGGATCCCCATTCAAGGCCCCAACCAGCAGACTGCGAAGCAGAAAAATAAAAGAGGCAGAACAATGTGGGGTTGGGGGATGGCAAACAAGTTTCGCTTTTATTTAGTGCCCAACAACAGCGCCAACTTTCAGATACCCCCGTCACACAGGCGCAAATGCCACATACCAAACCGAACCGAACTTTGGCGATCCGATGCGAACGAATGTTCCACAGCTTTACGTGCCGCAGCATAAAAATGGAACAGGCAGCTGAAGATGAGAAGCCCCAGGACACAGCGGCGGGCCAAAGACTAGTGCATCTTGAAATTATAATTTATAAAACACCAAAAATAATATATATTTTAAAATTTTAAAAATTCTACGTATGCATTTCAGCAATTACTTGATTTGTGCATTGTAACAGTTCTAATATTTGTAGACATATATTAAAATTCTATTCGAAGCCTTTCTTTTTCTTTTTTAGAGATCTAAAGGATTAAAAAACCAAACATTTTTAAACCGAATTAACTACAATATTTCAAACTTAAATATCTCTTCGAAATGTAGCACCTAAAGCTTTATTCTTGACTGTAAAAGTTGCAGCCAAAAGCCAAGGCGATCGCACTTAATGCTCCACTGATTGCACAACGATCGTTGAAAGGGAGAATGCGATAGATGGAAGGGAGTACGTGGTGCCCCGAAGAGGATTCCAGGGGAATCTCTAGGGATTTCAAGGGGCCGCAGGGGCGGAGCTAAGATCAGCAGGGGGAACGGACCGGGGGGCACGGGAGTAGCAGTAGACACAATTGTAGCCGCAGTCCGTGTCAGTAGGTAGACCCCATCGCATCATCATATCATCCTCATGCATGTGCATCTATGTGTGTCACAAGGAAAGGAGCTGAAATTAAAGTAAGGCAGGAGGTTTCTCGAACTGCTCGGCATGTGCAGATAGAACAGTCGCCCCCCTCATTCCAGGGCACTCTTTTTTAAACCACCACACAATGGGCATTTAATTATTTAACCCTTCCACAGTTCCCCGCAAGGCCAGACAGCTTTTCGACTCCGTGTGATGCAACTATGTTGCAAGATGGTAGAAGTGGAATTGAATAGACTCGCAGGTACCTCAAATTCTTAGAAAAGATTGAATTAGTGTTACACAAACTTAAATATTTTTTTGAAGGATACAGAGTTTCAAATTAATCTGTTATTTGCTATAAATTTTAAGTTCAATTATTGCCCAAGAGAAAACTAAAACACTTTACCAAGGCCCCCTCATACCCAGTGCAATGAAAAGTGATTTCTCAGCCAGGATGATGCTCCAGCTCCCGGCTGATTAATCGCGAATCGTGATGGGGCTATCGGCTTGGGATCACGTTCCGACTCCAGCTGAGATCCTGCCTCCCTTTGTGCGTTAAAAATAGTACCGCCGCGTATTTAGATCCTCAGTGCCAGATATACACTCGCATATACCCGGAGATTCATCCATAATGGGATTGCCTTGTGGGCGGTGTGGGGTCGTCGGAAACTGATGAACTGCACTGGGAATGGAATCTTCGATGGGACGCTAATTGGAGCCACCACTCTGGGATGATTTATTCCAAATATTTACACTTGCTGCTGCTGCGTATATCTTCTATATGTCGTATAAATCTCTCCCCACCAAATGTTTTGTCACGCGATCGCCAAGATCCCCCTCTAAGCATATGGTTTTCGTTTCATTGGGGCATAGTGTCCAAGTCCCAAAGTGTCAGGTTCTGTCTTAGCTCATTTCAGCGAGTGCCATAAATTACGAAATGGTTTCGGAAACAACTCATCAAGAACTTTGGCTACACCAAGAAAAACAAATGCGTTTGCCAGCAGATCGATTGATCAATATCTTTAGAAATACTTATAACATTTACAATCACAATTGTGAGGAGATTGGATTTAATTTTGAACAAATAGAAATGCTGTACCATGTACCATGTATCTATTTTCATTATTAATTAGGTATAGACCAATTGCAAAGGCGGTAAGGGCGTGATTAAAATTCAAAAACGCTCGTAAAACAAATAGACTTACGTACATTCCCTAAATGGGTATCTAGACATATGTGGAAGAAAAGGCAGTTTTGTGCATATTGCGAAGGCGGTAAGGGGAGTGGCATAAATTTGAAATAGAACAAAAAGAATTACGTCTCAAGCTCCTACCATCTCGGAGAACGGGATGGACAGACAGACAGACAGACAGATGGACAGACGTACATACATTACACAAACTTAATATACCATTTGAACCTTAAGGTACTTGGTATACAAATTTCTTTCTCTGCATCGGCAAAACGCAATTCCCGCGAAAGAAGAATCAAACTGTTTGTTTCTCGACTGTGAAACAATCAAGTTTTATATGTTTTCGGATCCCAATTTCAGAGTTCGCCTGCAGTGTGACAGATAAGCGCGAAAGGACCTCGATCCCCAACTGCGACCTTCGATAAATCAAAGGCCAACCGAAAATCCCGAGCCAAACTTATGGCCTCCGTTTCCGTGCTGACAGTGGCCACCTTTAACCCTTCCCCGCCCCAAACACCGCGATTTCTCTAATTACGCCATGAAGCCTGAAAAAAATACGGTCCGTACTCCGGTCCGGACCCAAAAAAAAATATACATAAATTTTTGAAAAATGACTTCTTCGGCAACAAAGACTCCCCCTGATGGACGACACTCTAGGGAACGTTTGTCTCACCCCCTCCTTGAAAAAGAAAACAACAAATTGCTTACAGGGCAAAATGCAAATCAAAATGACAAAAGCAATTAAATTTAACCCATTTCCAATGCGAAAAAAGTTTCACTTTTTGTGGTTATTTCATGTGGAAAATGTACTGCATCATGGATAGGGTTCGGGGGCAGATTCAGGTTGACAACAGTTGCAGGAAAATCGTAAAAAAAAATCGGAGGAAAAAAAAGTACAAAGAAAAGGGGCTCTTTTAATTATTTGGCGCCTGCATGTGTCTCAATTTAAATTAGCTGTCCCGGGTTGTACCTACGGCTTCGTTGGAAATTAAAATTCAATTTAAAAATGCCACGAAAAATAACAGCGAAAACGGGGCAAAAAATCGTATAACAAAAGTGGGCTAATTTTGTTATAGTCCCTCGGGGGGATGGTTCAAAGTCCAAGGTCCAAGGGCAGGTTCAAAGGGTTGTGTCTCGGAAATTAGTTTTACAATTTATGGTGCAACATAGAAGGCACAGAATCTTTTTTGGGGGATGGGGTGCGCCTTTCAATTGCCATAAATATGATTTATGATCATCGCATTTAATAAGGATAATTTTCATTATTTTATTCTTCGCCAGTCCGGCCACTGGAATCGTTTCACACCCGCCCCAATTAACGC
Source organism: Drosophila ironensis (assembly GCA_021223825.1). Lineage (NCBI taxonomy): Eukaryota > Metazoa > Arthropoda > Insecta > Diptera > Drosophilidae > Drosophila > Drosophila ironensis. Next base: position 4,042,562 of record JAJJHQ010008452.1, on the reverse strand, counting down.
ACAATTGCAGGCGTCTGTGCCGGCATAGCATCCTGCCGCATCCCAAGTTGCTGCTGCTGCTGCTGCTGCGTCTGCTCCATCTTGGGGCACTATTCATCAGTCATGCAATCGCGAAAGCTGCCTTCCACTGCGATCCTCAATGACATCGAAATGTGCGGCTGGCATGCCGGGAACTTCTTCGTTGCGGCGACGAGGGCGGGCCCCCACCAGAAAACCTTGAAAACGCCAGTCAAAGGGCTGGCTCTCCGTCTCCCAGAAACAGATACAACCCCCATGCCCCCATTGCCCCCATGTCCCCACACCCAGGCCCGAAAGACCTCCACTTTTTCTTTGGTCGCGGGATCAGCACAAAGGCGGCGTGCAAAGTAAACAGCAAAATCAGCGCACAGTGGTTGCACACTCTAAATTACGTCATTAAAACGCAGTTGAGTTTATCAAATAGATTCTCTTAAATTACAAAATAGATTTACTTTTTATTAGCAAAACATCTGAAGGCAATATAAGCTTGTTTGAGTAACTATTTCAACAAATATTTCAATATCTTTACAATAAAGAATTATAATAAATCCAACCAATCCAGTTTTAAAGGCATTTAATTACATCTTAAAAATTAATTAAATATGAAATTAATATTACAGATTTAGAGATCTTTTATGCATTCGTCTTTATAACCAAAAGTTACATCAAGTATTTTTAAGGGTCTCTTAAGATTCCAACGCTTTTCCGATTGTAAAAGTTTATAGATAGAAAGTTTATAGATAAAGATGAAGGTGAAAGGTGTAATATTATATATTTGCTTATTATATATTTCTGTATAGTAATTTTTTTATATTTTCTTTGAATTTTCTTAATAATAAATGGATTTTAAGAATAAAACATCCTGCCACTGTGCGGCAAATCGGGAGTTCAGGATGCCTTGGCACGACGCCTGGCCAGAACAAACATTGTTAGCACTAAATGTTGTCGTTGCCTCTCCCCCTTCCCCCATCCTCTGGAGCAATATTTACACGCGGTGCACGAAGTTGCAATGTTGCTGGTTGTTGGTTGCTCGTTGACGTTGCTGTGGCTGTTGCTGTTGCCGTGGCCGCTGTTGCCGATGCTGTTGCAGTTGCTGTTGCTTTAGCTGGTGTCGACAGATACGGCGAGGCATTAAAGTATAAAAATAAGAACGTCTTCCTGCCCACAGCCCCCGACCCGCCCCCCATTTTGCAGGCCTTTTCATCTCATCTCCTTCGTGGGAGCGGACCGCACTTGAAATTGCATTTGCTCGACCTGGCCTTGAAAAAATGGCAACGCAAACTCACTTGGCCCTAAGTCCGAACACCGGCAAATCGTAAATGGCAAGCGAAAAGGTACCCAAACCGGGAGAGCCAAATTTCTTGGCCATAAGTAAAAGTTTTAACCCTCAACACAACATTTTCAAAATATTATCGACAAATTATATGAGATATTTTCAAAGCTTTCCTCTAAATTAGCGGTGGGCAGCCCATAGCTCTTAGAGCCGAAAATTAAGCTCCATCTTCGTGTCGGTAGAAGCTTTTCAACCAAATACAAATTATAAATAAGTCGCTTACGATTTTTATAAAATACTTGAAACTGTAAAGCTTTAAGTTTAAATTAAGTAAACCTTTCTGGGGTTAAGAAAAACATCGTGGCAGGAGCAAATGTTTTCATTTTATAGCCTCGCCTGCCACCACGACACGACATGCACCACTCAAAACACCAAATGCAAGATGGAAGAGATTCCCCCACCGCCAGTCATAAATTTGAAGTGTGCAATTTCTCTAATGTAGAATGGTCGGCCGAATGAAGTGAAGCCCCTCGAAAGATGCCCAACAAACCACTGACCCACTCGAAAAAAAGGGAATCCGAGGCACCACCTCGCCAAAGTTGTGTGGCATCACCAGAGGGCGAAACCAAACACAGGCTCCATCCTCCGAATCTGCACTCAAAAAAGGGATTGATGGATACTCCAAGGTTAAAATATATTTGTAATAAACAATTTTGTAATTATAATAAAATAAAGAAGATAAAAAATAACAATTTGATCCAGTCACTGGTTACTTTTCTTACATCCCATTAGTTTTGAGGGCTAAAAAATACCTTAGAAATATTTCCCAATTTTTAAACTTTCGGTATGAATTTCTCTAAATGCATTTGGTCTGCAGGGTCTGTTGCTGGTTCCATTCGGCCGCTTGGGTCCCTGTTGCCAGCATTTTTGGCCTTTTGGCACTGCCCGCCTGACACTGCTGCACATTAATTATTGTTTATGTCCGGCCAGACAATGCAACATGGCCCGGGCCGGCGGCCGTGTCAAGTTCAAGGGTTCATTAAAAGGGCCCAGACAATGGCATCGTGGCTCGTTGCAGGAACCCTTCCCCAACGGCGAGCCGAATGCAAAAACCTGCACCGGATGCATCCCAGATAAATTCAGATACCGGGCCAGGCCTTACATAGCCGTGCTCGTATTTTCTAACAATTTACTCGTATTTGAAGGTGCAGCTGGTTATTGGGACAGTGTTTGGGGCTGGGGCAACTTACAAACTCTGCGTAATCTCAATTGTCGGCTTCTCGGTGCTCGGCGATACGTGTGACCTTAATCCGCATTGACATGTAGCTCAAATTAGATAATAAAGTTGTCTCCGCCCCGCATGGGCTTGCCTTTAGAAACTCCGCTCACAATCATGGTCTGGGTCGGGGTCTAGCCGGGATCGGGTTGGATTGGATGGGATTGGATTGGATTGGATCGGAGTAGATTGTGCCAGACGTGGCGGCTGCTCCTATGACAACAAAAAAGGCAACGACCCCAGGGAACTAACCTCACTTCTACTATGTAATACCATCAAAATTGCTAGAAATTCTATAAATTCTATGAATCTACTTGGCATACAAGTTATTTTAAGATATTACTAACTCTTAAATAACCATTATATAAGTTCTATTGATAAATACCTCTTTTAATTTGGGTTTCACAATATTTTAAGATTTTAAGGCATCCTTTTAACACTGGTGATCCAGAGTGTATTTAAAGAAATTTGTGCTTTAAAAAAGTATCTCAAAAAACCCCTTAATTATCTCTTATATTTTTCTTAAATGTTCTTATGTTCCCTCTTTTTTTTTTGAGTGTGCAGACAAAGCCAAGCCCAGTCGAGCATTATTTAATCCAATTAAAGTATGGATTTATGAACTACTCGTCTGTGACTGCAACTCTGGCGGAGAAGGTAACCCCTTTCTGCAGAGTGTGCGTGCTTTGGCTTTCTTCTGGAGAAAGGGGTGAAGAACGACGGAAATGGTGTGGAGAAATAGGGGAGAGTGAAATAGGGGATAGGATAGCAGGAGACATTCATACTTAACGACTACAACGAGTTGCAAATTATCATTCAACTTTCCCTGCTGCTCCAACAGCAGACGCATTTCAAGTGCACTCCACTTGATGGGCAAACGGTGTGAAGCTAAAAGCATAGAATCAGAAAAGCAGCAAAGCAGCAAAGCAGCAAAGCAAAAGCATGCTGGCAAAGCATGAGAATTAAGCGATAAACCGCAGAGACAAAAATAATTACAGCAGACAAGATATTCGAAGTGCTGTATCTTTGCAAGCATGATACAAGTATTTAAAGTTTGCATATTTATGCAAAAATCATTGCAAAAGCAAAGTAGCGAAATTACAAATTTGTTATACATGTACTTGAACATTTTTCGCAGACTGACTGTTACTTATTTGAGGTATTTTAAATAATTCCAAAATAAAAAGAAACTGAAGTCTTGCACCAATTAACCTCTCTCCATTCTGAGGCAGACAGAGGCCGCTCCTTTGCCAATTCATTCATGAAGCGTTACCCCCTCGCATGCTCGTGGACCTATAGGGTTAAGCCCTCGAGCCCTCGGCACAAAGGAAAAGCTGCAGAAGAATTATCATAGTAATCTTGATAAGTAAACGCATACACGGGCAGTATGCGTAATTAGCATGCACGCAAATAAATTGTTAGCAGTTGCTGGCTAAGCTCCATGGACGGCGGGGACACAAAAGGGGGCCGAAGGGGCTCTGGAGGGGCAACTGCCGCTCGATTTAACGAGCTGCAACTCCAGCAACAGCGACGAAGACGAAGACTTTCATCAGCGTCACGTCAGTTTTTACACAAACAAAAAGTTTTGAACCCAAAATACTAACAATTACCTATAGAAAATAAATAGGCAAATATAAAAATCCATATGTCAAGACCTAAATAACAATTTATTACAAAAAATATTACATAAATTTAGGAGTCTATTATATTAGATTCATAAATTAACTGATAACCGCAAGTATTCCTTTGATTTTTAACAACATTTTGTGTAGAATAATCCTAAAAATCACTTGTAGTATTCTAGGAAAATATTGCATAAGGAATATGAGAAAATATTTTTCAATGCATGCACCACCCCCTTGAGAGCCCCCTGAGACCCACCGCACGCAGTTAAAGAATTATGAGGCGACGGCAACGCACATTTCGCTGAAGGAGCCGCCACAGCAACAAATCTCCCCTTTTTAGCATGCCCCATTCCCGCCCCTGACCATCCCCTTCTCGGACTGCCCCCCCATCCCATCCCGGACCTACCCCCCTTCTATGCCCACTTTTGAGCCTCTTCTTCTAACCAGACGCGGTGCATGCAACGTAGCGTTTCAATTTATGCGAAGTGATTCGTCATGCGGTTAACTTTAGAATCCGCACAGCCAAAGAGTCGTGCATACTTGAGCTACAGTGAAGACTTGCAAAAAGTGCATAGGGATGCAGTTGGCAAGCCTTATAAAACAATTTTTGACTTCAAGTTAGTCTAGGAAGTCTGCCAAAGTTGTTAGGAAGAGGGATACATCCCGGAAAAGACCTACAAATTCTTAGATACTTTTTACAATCTTTTTAAATGAAAAGGCTTCAAAGAACCAAGCTTAATTCAGTGAATAAATAAAAGAAAATAAATGTACATAGTTTATATCCATAGAAATTCCATATTGTAACATTTAAATACCTCGAGATTCAGTGCAGTTTTTGGACGTCTCACTGTCTTGTGGGTTGCTTGAGTGCTTGAGTATCTGGGGGCTTGGGTGGTGATGGCGATGGTGGTGCCAGTGGTGCTGGTTCTGCCATTTCCACTCTTTCTGCTGGCGGTGCTGTTGTCTCAGCCTCAGCCGACAGGCATTTGCATATGACGTGGCGTGGGGCGGACCGGGAGGGGGGCTTGGGGCATTGAAACCTAGACGATGGTGAAGCCTTCGCCAAGTCCAAGGCTGTGGGTGGATGGGGCAGAATGTGGTGCTTATGAGGAATACTCGGCGAACGACTCAATTGGCGGCGTTGACACTGCCATTTGTTTCACTTTTCATGCCTTTTGTTTGGGCTGCCTTCTCGCTTTGGGCTTATCGTTTGCTTTGTTAGCTGCCAGCCAAGTCAGCCTGCCCCTGCCCCTGCCCCGGCCCCCTGTCTATCTGCAATTGTTGCAACTGCATTCGCCACGGGTTTGGCCATGAAAAAGTTTAAACACCTCGGCGTCTGGGGAAATGTGTTGCCCCTGCC
>JAJJHQ010008452.1:4023878-4036702 GCA_021223825.1 Drosophila ironensis | reverse complement strand
CGTCTGTCTGTCCGTCTGTATGTATAAACACGTGGTTCTCGGAAATGGAAAGAGCTAGAGACTTAATTTTTTTTACTTTAGGTCCGTTATATGGGTACTCAGATCGAGTTTATTTCAAATTTTTATCACGCCCCCTTCAGCTTTCCTAATTTGCAAAAAACTTTATGTTCTTCACATATTTGACAATATCTTTAAGATGGTAGAAGCTAGAGACATAATTCCTGTTTTCTTTTAAAAAAAACCTACCATCACCTTCTTTATTTGAAGTGTAGGAACTCCTAGCCTTCCATCGGCCCATGAATTCCTCTGCCGTTGACACCAAACAATTTGTCAAAAGATAATTTGCCATTGCCGCTGCTTTGGCCAAGAGGACCCCTCCAAGCCAATTGTTTGGCCAGTGATAAGCGGCTAACGAAGTGCCGATTGTTTGCTGTTGGCCCCTCCGGCACCTTTCGGACTCATTTGCTCAGCAGATTGCCGGCCATTCAACCCACCTGCCCTACGCCCACCAATCAGTAGTTTTACCCGATTCATAGCATCTTTTTAGGGGCCAACTGCATTTGGTACAGCTCTTTTTCCCTGTGTGGAAATCACTTTCCGGGAAATGCCCATGAGCTGTAACAGACAAAAGCCACAAATTGATGACAGGCAATTGACTTCAGGGTCACAGAGCCAAAGGGTTGACGGATGAGTTAATAGATACAAATCGTAATAGCAATTTGCTTACATGCATATTAATGAAAAGTCTGAAATTAATGGACATATTTGGAATGAAATACATAAAGTTTTCTCTGAAATATCATCTATTGTGATCTAGGCTTCATATTTTATGTGTATCTTCCGATCGAAACCCTTCCCGGTCAAATGATATAATTTCGTGGAAAGCTTTTGTGACTCGCTTCGCTTTTAGATGTTTATAGATGTCAGCCGGTCACATTTTTGGGGCACGCAAATTTCGGTTCGTTCCCCTCAATTTTATAGGCGGCACTTTGATTGCTTAGGCAACCGAAATCTATGGTCGTAGAAAATTAATAGATTCATAAAAAAAATGCCCAAACGCACCGAAAAGATTTCCGATTTGTGCGTGTGGAGCGGGGACCAAAGAGTTTCCAATGGAGAAAAGAATACAAACGGGAGGCTAGAGCTCGGGTCCGTTTTAATTTGTTTATTTACCACAAAGCCTGCTACATTCTGGTATTTATTGAGAGCTCTTTTGGGATCGTCTAGCCATGCGTATGTGTAAGAGCTATAGGATGGGGAAATTTTAATCTTCAGAAATACCAGATACCCTTACGACTTACAAACATAACTCACTCCTAAGAGATTCCTATACATTCAGAAGCGTTCCTCCATAAAGTTTTTTGATACCAGACACTTAAAAGTACTTCAAAGATTGCTACCTTATTATTAGTTTGGTAATACATAGTTATAAGAGGTTAGGGTACAATCTACTGTGAAATTATGGTTTTATTTGGTAAAGCAAAACCATTTGCAATGAGCTTTCCTGGTGGCAGAGTATCTAAAAGTCAGGGACTTCCCCTCATGAACTTACTGCTTAGCATGCGAATGATTTATGCCCCGAAATTGGTCCGTCTCCCGTTTTGTGACTCCTCCGATCCCATACCGTCCCATCGGATCCAATCCAAGGCAATCCGCCGGGCAAATGCGTAGTTACGCACGCTGACACAGCTCGGATGCGATCCCACAAGTCCCAAAAGCACCAACCGAGAGGGGTCGGTCTCCTACAATACAAGAGTCAGCCTCCCAAAATGAAAAGCAACAATTTGGTTGCCATTCTTCGCATATGAAACGGAATAGACAGGGCCGCACCGAGCTTCTGGAAATGGGCGGTTCCTGGAACTTGAACGGATGTGTTGATTTATGGGATTCGTTTCGTTTCGTTTCGATTCTTTTCTTTTCTAGAAGGGGTCGGACATGGAGCATTACGTAAGTCAACAATTGAGGCAATTCCAATTTAGCGAAGTAAACGGGGTAATTGGAGTCCTGTGGGAAAGTTAGGGAACACACTGCACAAAAATTGAGTTAATACAAAACTTACAGACCCCCCAAACCATATAGATGGACATGGCATTACAAAGTATTGACCAATCTTGGTGGAAATTGTGTGTTTTTATGATAAATGCTTGCACAATTGTTACAAAAAAACAACTCTCTCTGTGCTCCGTTGACGGTCATGGTCTAATTGCATCGCCAAAGGGTTAACCATACGAGCAAAATTTGATCAACCATCCCGGGGAGCAGGGGATGCAGTTTCCCGGGCAGAGGCGGCTGCAACTTCAGTCCGACGAGGCGCATTAATCCAATTCCAATTGTGACAATTTCCCGCCCCCCTCGCAAGAGCGCCGGCGGATGTAACGGTCGGCGGACAAATGACAAAAAATCGCATGACGTGATGTTTGTGGAAAGTGCAACAAAGGTCCCGTCCCCAACTTCCCATGAAAGCCACACGAACTCCACCGACTCTTTATATTCCTTTAGGTTGCGTTTTTTTTTGTTTTCGGAACCAAATTGCATGACAATGGGAGCTGATGGGGCAGGTTACCAAAACTGAGGCAGTCGAAGCTGCTGCTGCAATTTTGGGCACCCAGTAGCTTTGTGGATTCTGGAAATATGTGGTATTGGCAAAGGTTGCACTCTGAAATTCCCAATAATTTTGTTTCCTCATTCAAATATAATGCTTTCAAACTAGAAACTACATATATATCTATATTACTAGATAAATAAAATAGGTTCTCTATAAAAATTAAGACTCATTTGTTACATATGTATCTTTAAAGCATTTTTCTATGGTCCAAAACAATTTTAGTTTTTCGGTGAAGACCCAAACTTCAGATATTTCATGCAAATATACAAAACTAAGGTGGTTTATATGTAGCTGCCAATATCACCTTTCCAGTAAAAAGAATAGATCATATCATTTTTACTATAATTTCCTTTTGTTCGAGACATTCACAGCTGTTTGTTTTTGGAAGCACTGGAAGCTAAAAGAGCTATGGAGTGCCCACCGCTGATTTATAGTATGCTCTGCATGTTTAAAAACCATACTCTAAGTCAAACAGATTAATTACCAAGATTATTGCTCTAAAAATAACTCATTTTCGGGTAGTATAATATTCTATGTAATTACAATGTGATTTTAAGACTATTGTAGTTTTTATTATTTTAATTGAAATATGTTTTTGCTTATATATATAAATATATTTTATTTATTTTTAGTTATTTTATTTATATATGTTTTATGGAAGCATTTGCATAATTAACTGCAATGAGATGTGGCCAGGTTTCATGTAATTAACCTGCTAAACCACTGTAACGCCCATTGGCCTGATATTCATGTACCAGACTCTGCACGCACATATAGTACATACATATATACTGGATTATATATAGAGACGTAAACATAAAGACCCGGGGAGAAGTCAAGTTGGGGCCCTAGCAAAATTTTAAATTGCCATAATAAATGCCCAAAAATAAACGAAATTTTATGCAGAATCCAAGGGTTGGAGGGAGTGCGGTCTGCTGTGGGAGGAGCTCCAACATTTTGTGGAGCTCTTTCTGTATCCGAGTGTGTTTGGGGGTTGCTTTCGTGCAAATGTATCTGTATCTGCTGCCAGAACTTTCATTTTCGTTTGCAAAAAGCGAGTGCAAAAAAAATCAAAAACGGAAAAACAAAGGAAAACCAGCCGAGCGAATGACGTGGCACACAACAATTTTCAATAACTTTATGGCCGAGGAGATGGGGCATTAACAAAAAAAAAGTGGCGACACGTAGGCCATGAGCAGTGCTGGTGAACAAATAGGAAAGTTACGGAAAAAAGGGAAAACTGGATTTTTTTTAGTGGTAAAATGACAACACATGCGTTTACACAAAATATATAACATCAAAATGAATTTCATTTAACTCGCTAGTTCTAAAATACTTTTACTTGGCTAAAAATAAACGAGGCCCAAGCGAAAATAGTATTCGAAATATTGGAGTTTATAGAAAAAAACAACAGTTGATTAATAATTTTAGTGACCAGCGGTGGGCACCCCATAGCTCATTTGGCTCCCAAGTTGAAAATATGTGTCCACCGCTGCCATAAACTATAAAAATCAACTCAACATCTACAAGCTTAAATTAAATTGCTGTTTTAATAATTTTGGTCAAAAATGTATTCCCAAAAATCGTAAGAAAACAATTTTACATGTAATANTACATGTAATAATTCTATGTTATGGGAAATTATTAAAGCCTTTCATTCCCAAATCCTTAATTTTAGAAATATCATACCGATTTTATTAGTTGAAGCTAAAATTTGAGGATATAATTGGTTCTTTTAACAAGATCGCATTTTTCTTAGTATTTACAATTTCCAATATCCATCAAAACCATTTAAAAACTTATTTATGCGAAATCATGTGGGAAAAAATTCATTTGTTCCCCTAATAAAACATTTTCAGGTTTTTATTTCTGTTTTTTCCTCCAATTTTAATAAAAACTTTTGCAGCCTAATTTATGACGGAGTTTGGACTTTTTTGGAGTTGGAAAAAGGCGTGCAACCCACACAAACCCACACACCCCCTCCCAGTGGGCCGTGCAACATTTATGAGTCACTCGGACGACCGCAAAATAAGGCACAAATACAAATACTATACATGCACACGTTTATGAAAATCTACGCAACAGAATCCGGGCCCGGGAAAGTGCGCAGTAAAATGCGAAAAGCCGATAGACCAAAATATTTCCATCACAATTTCGGGAAGAGAAGAGGACGGCAAAGGGGAAGAGGGTGGGGGAAGTGGGGGAGAGCGGAGTGAATGGCCAACAAGAAACACCTTGTGCCTCCCAACTCATCTCTTTGCGCTTCCCCTCCCCTCCCCCACTGCCGTTTCCTCTAGCTCTTTTGCTTTTTTTTCAACACGACCTCGGCCAAGGAAGAGAATGTTCGCAAACTCCGGCAGAAACTTCTTGGCAGAAAAGAGAAAGGAAGAAGAGTGGGCGGGGAGTTGGGGAAGGTGTGTGGGCGGCGGCGGGGGGAGGAGGGGAAGGGAGTGCTGTCAGCGTTGAAAAGGAAACACAAGAGGCGGAAAATAACGCAAAAGCCAGTCCAGGAAAATGGAAAACTCTGCACAAATGTTGGCACAAGCAACCGAGTCCAGAATACAAATAAACAGTGGCAGACCAAATATCGATGCACCCTCTTCAAAAATTTCCAATTCTAGATTATTCTCGAAATGGGAAATCTTTTTAAGAGGCTTTGAGAACACCCAGACCTGCCAAATTTACTTAAAAATTAATACATTTTTAACAAAGTTACGTTAATAACAGAAATTTTAAGTAAAAAATACTACAATCCAAATATAAGACCTAAAATGCAGTTAGCCCTTAATATACTTATTATTAACCAGTCCACCCATGTCAATAAGCAATATGTAGCAAACAATGAAGCTCTAATTAGTATTTTATTTATAAATCCTGGCTTATATTTGAATGCATTTCATTGAATTTCGACCGCCACTGTATCTCCACTCGAAAGGAGTTGGTGGGACAGGGATAATATAAGCAGTAGGATATGCAATTTTTGTTTTAATCAAATTTTTACATAATAAATATTTTGTATCCTACAAACCATTATTATCCCTTTAGTAGTTACAATTCACCCAATAAAAAATAAACCAAAAATAAAAAAAACATATGTAAATACATATATATATTGTATAATATTTTTGTACAAAATTTTAACTAGAAATGCAATTTGATTTTATTTCACTGATCAATCCTTCGGAACGCCTTTCTATGAAGCACTCCCACAATTTCGACCGTCACTGTGCCAGCACTCCAAAGGAGTAAGAGAGCGAGGGAGAGCAGGCAAGAGTTTCCCTTTGCGGCACTGACGTAATGCGGCAAATGCTGCGCCAAACTCCAACTCCCTCCCTCTCCCTCTCACCCGCCTCCCCCCCTGGCACGTCACTTCAACATCATTCGTGAGCCCACAACAATTTTTCAAGGTTTCAAGGCCCCAGTAGCATAGAAAATTCACGATCAAGAGCATGGAAAGTTCTACTGCGTCCCTCTCCTTGCCTCCTGCTCGCACTTTCGGAGTTTGGGAGCCGAGAGAGCGACACGCGCAAAAATATTCGCAATGTATGGGAAAGGGGGGCGGAGTAGGAGTAGGAGTAGGAGCGAGAGCGGGGGCAAGGCGGAGTTGCCAATCCGCCTTTGGTGGTGGCTTCTCTCTGCGATTGCGCGCTAAGAGCATGGAGCCCAGGAGTATGGGCATTCGCACAAAGGAGTGAAAGGGAGGGGGCGAGCAACTGGAGTTGCCTGCTGCCGCCTCCCACTCTCCCACTCGCTCTTGGGGGCTGCCCTTTGTTGCTGTCCGTTCCAGGAGAGCGGGAAAGGCAAAGGAAGTGGAAATGGAAATAGAAGGAGAAGGAGTGGCGGGAAAGCGGAGTTGGAGTTTCCAGGGTGTCCGGGATTGAGGTTTATTTATGGCCCACGGCTTTTCGGCCGGCATTTGATACCACGTGTTTTGTTGTTGCAGGCAAAAAGGAGTTTGCAGCGTTTGGGCCCACAGGAAAGCATTGGCATAGATAATGGCAGAACGAAGGGAGAGGGAAAGCGGAAGGGATTTGGAGAGAGGGGAGAGGGAGAGGGAAAGGGCGGGAGTCCTGGCAGCAGGACAACAGTTGCTAAAAAAAGGAAAACAAATGACTCATTTGTTCCTGCCGAAGCTTCGCCCAAAGCGGGAAAGCAAAAATGGCTAGAAGGGAAAATCAATTGTGCGACCAGAATTCTATGGAAAATAGAATAAATAGGAAAAATACGTGAATTCTATGTTATTTAGATAACTTTAGGTGTGACAAAAATAATATAAAGTGTGGAATTTGTAATCAAATATCTATAACAAATATATATAAATTAAAAAGAAAGAGAACAGATTTTTGAAGGAATTATTGAACGAATTTGTAGATAACTCCAATTTAAAATTGTTTTTTTTTGTTTATATCAGTATCTGTAATATTTATTACTCTGACTCTTAGCCCTAAGTTAGCTCTAGTTCTATACTATTTGCTAGCTTTAGATAAATAATCAAATGTAATATTTACTATAAACTTTGACCAGTTAATTATTATTTAAGACAAATCTACACACTTTTTAGAAGATACAATTGGAAAAGCATTGCAATGAAGAATAAAATAGATAAATTAAAACCGCAAAGAAGGGAAAATGTTAAAAATGTTTTAACAATTTCAAATATTTTGAGACTGTTATTGTTTCAATAATTTCACATTTGCCAAAGAGCTATACCTTATTCTCCTGTAACCATATCTACAAGTTACACCCCATCTTCCCTTCAAGTTACCACTCAATTGAACTTCAATATCAACAGAGCCATAAATTTCTAGTTTTGTTGGGCAGGAAAACTCGAAAAATATACATAGACGTTATCGAAAAAGTTATGCCATAAAAATGCGCGAAAAGTTTTCGCTCGTTTTCCCTACCACAACATCTGCCCAAACCAGTATTCCAATTTTTCCGTTCCCTTGATCAACAAAATATAAAAAATAAAAAGAAATCGAAGAGTAACTTCATTCAATTTCGATACTGAAATTGCAATAGAATGTTGTCACAAAGCCCCAAGCGCAAAACACGTTTTCGGGCGTTACATAAGCGATGTTCCCTGGAGACGGGGTGGCGGGGGGAGGGTCGATACGAAAGGAGTGCAAGGAAGAGATACAGGATCCATGGGAAGCGGGGCAATTGGCGGGGCAGGATTTTGGGTAGCAAACAGGAAAGCAGGCAAAACAAAAACCGGAAGAACAGGAAAAAGTGGGCGAAATGTCAAAAAAAAAGTGGGAATAGCGAAAAGTGGGAGGAAGAAGAAAACGATATAGCCTGTTCTACACGACTGCCCACTCTTTTCATGCACTGCAAGAAACCGGAGCCTAATTGTGAGTAATTGAATAGGGATGATCCTTTGCCTCACATTTAATGTTAATTATGATCAAACTATTCGTTTTTATTCCATTAATGTAGCGAATTAAAGAAATTAATTAATTAAATGAGTAATTTATAGCGAAATTATTGTAATTAACGATCATATGACCGTTTTTTTCAGTGCAGGACGGCAGAAGAAGAGCTAGCACTAGGAACTTCTTTCGTTCTTGCTTTGGCAACTGCATTGAGAAAAATTTGGGCTGTTTTGTGAGTTTTCCGTTGAAGAAACATCCTTAAAACTATCGATCATGTGTCGGTATATTTTTCAGTGCAGGAGCTAAGAAAGAGATACTTTCCCTTAGTCCTGCTCTTGCATCTTCACTGCTTCCCATTCAGATTAACTAATAGAAACCTTTAATTTATGTAAAATTCCAGGCAATGTCGATCAAATGTCCGTTTTAATTCCAGTGCAGGAGGAGCCTGCGGGAAAGATGAAGAAGAGACGAAGAAGAAGTGAGAGTTTGTGCGAGAAGCCGCTTTCAAGGTCTGCAGAGAGCGAGAGACGGAGCAAGCGAGAGGCAAGAACTTCCAGAACCTGCTCCTCTGCCGGCGTCTCTGCCGCTGCAGTTGCCCTTGGAACGGGTGTCAGCCTTGCACTTGAAAAGCGAAGAGCGCCGCCAGCGACAGCGCTGCCGGCGTCTCAGTTGCATTCTAATGCGCGCGCAGCTGCTCTCTCGCTCTGTCCAACGCAGCTGCAACTTCCAACTCGAACTTCGACGCAGGTTTCGGGCATGTTGCAAATTTCGTTTTCATGCAGCCAATTTCAGTTTCACACACACACACACAAACACAAACACACACACGGATTCGTGCATGCATATGTGTGTATAGTGGTTCGGCGGCTTCTTTTCCTGCTTCTTTGCGTGCTTGTGCTTCGTGCTTTGTGACTCCCTTTGTTCGCGTGTGTTGGTGCATGCTGCATATTTTTAGCTCTCCGGCAATCTGCCACTTCCTCTTTTCGTTAGTCGCCGCTTCTTTCTTCCTCGCCCGCCGCCGCATGGCTGGCTGCCTGGCCTCTCTTTTTCGCAAATTGAAGGTCAGCGTGTTAGCGAAAATTGCATTTTACATACTACATTTGCATGCATGTGCTTTCCTTATCAAACTTGGTCACTCCATTTCGTGGACATTATCAAAATGCATATGAATTTGCAAATTAAAAACAAAATAACCATAAAATTTAACACAAAATTACGAAATAAAACTCAAATATTGGTTGCACATAATGTGCCTTTCGTTTAACACGCAATAATGCTAAATTCTGGCAATAAAAAAGTTCATAAACTAAAAGAATTACAACCACATACCATTAAAACCATTTAAAAGTCCATTTAAAAGGTCTTTATTATACATAATTTTAAGTTTAGGGTATGAAGGAAGAGCAATTTAATGTTTTATTTTGCTTTTCAAACTTTAAACTTTAAGGAAATCCCTAAAAAAAACAAACAAGTAACGATTGTCAAGTAATTAAAAAGCATTTTTGGATGTCAAATAATTGTTTGCAAATTTTATATAGTGTTGCTATGTTTACAAATATTCAGGAGGGCAAATTATTTTAAAATCATAAAAATGCAAAAGAAAAATATTTAAAAAAGTTTTTTGGAGCCCATACAGAAAATCTTATCTGTATTAGGTTACCGCTAATTTAAACTCTGGAAAAACGTGAGATATAGAATTCTTTTAACCAGATATTCAATAAAAATTTGCTGTTCCAATTTCCTAAGCCACCTAAATATTAATCAAACAAAACCCAGAAAAATAAAAAAGAATTCAGCTTAGTAATGTGACCATTTAGCCGCCATATTCTGAAATTTTCTTCATTTTATTTCCGTACGTAGACTGCTCCGTCATTTTCCATTTTCCCGCTTACCTGAACACAAAAATGTACCTGTGAAACTCGGGAAACCTGAATTTTTTCTAACAGGGAGTGGGCGGAGTTTCTCATTCCTCCCAAATCGAAACACCCTATATGTTTATAGCTTATGTACATACATTTTAATGTGTATTGTATATGGGTACCAGCATAAAAAATACCCCCGAAAATTCTCAGTCAAAAAAGTGCGTGCGCCTCGTCATCATCCGCCTTTTCCGTTCTCTCCTTTTTGTTGCCACACTCCTCCACACCCCCGCCCTTTGTCCTTGTGGTTGCTGCCACAAAGGACAAATGAAATTTCAGCACGGACTGCCGTCTCACTCACTTTCACTTGGCGCCACAGAGAAAGGTCCGCACAAAAGGAGGATACATGCCACAGAATACGTGGCAACGAGGGAAGGAAAAGGTACAGGATGGGGGGCGAAATGGGAGGGAACAAAACAATCCCCACTCTATATGGCTCCAAAAAAAAGTATCTGAAAAAATGTCATATTTGGTAATGCTAAATAAAATAGGGTTTTTCTTTTTACCATTTCAAAAGAAATAGAAGATCCCTAAATTGGTAGGACCAACAGCATTCTAAACTTTCTTTTCTCCCCTTGTAAGCCTAACCCTTTAATTTTAGAGAAACAAATTTGGTTGCTACTTGTGCTTTTGCTTTCGATAATTCCAACTTCCCTTAAAATAATGCCCTTTGAGTGCGATTCAAGTGCGGAATATCCCTTTGCAAATTGAAAATATATATGTCTATAGGGCGAATGCTGACTTCATTTCGCTTATGTAAGCGGCATGAATCAGACCCACATTGGGTGGCTTTTCCACCGCATTGGAGCACAGGGAAAAAGGGATTTCAGACCGGCACATGGTCCTCGTCCTCCTCTTCTTCAGCTTTTATGATCCTGCGGCAAGTGCTCACAAAATGGAGTTTGGGTTATTTTTGGCAACGAAACGAAATTACGACACCCTCCGATGGACGAAAACACACAACTCTCCCTCCGGTTGTGTCTCTTTTATGACTCTATATACATATCTATATATGTACCATATGTATATCCCATGTATATATCTTTACCGTTATGTGCTTTTGAACTTTTTTGGGGTTTGAGGTTGAGTTGGGTTGCCATGGCAGTTGAATTTCAAACCCTATTTTGGGTTTCAAAGTTGCTTCCGATTGGATAAATGTGGGAGTATGAGTAATTACAAATAATGCTGCTTTTTCAGGGTCTTTGCAACGATGCGGGGACTTTGCGACCGAGCCGTTTTGGGTGGGTGGGTCTCCCGGACGGAACACATCTGCCCGACACACCCTCAGGACTTGGGAACAAAACGTGGCAGAGGCCTGAACAAATGCCTTTATCGTGGGCGGGGTGGTAGGCGGTTGTCTATTCCTGGCGGCATACGAAGGAGTATCTTATGGTACCGCAAAGTTCCTTCGAGAAACAAGCTTTCACACCAAGGCTGGCAATTTGAACAGGAAGCCGGGAAACACGCAGAAAGTTTCCCCAAAAAACACCCCAAGTCATTGGTTGGCAACCGCAGATTCTAAGAAACTGCAGCCATTTCAAGAAATACAAATTTTAGACGTTTTTATACATAATTTAGAATACTAAAAATCTCAGTATCCCCAATTTTCTTACGATCTCTCCGAGTTTTTGTAAGTTTTCAGAAATCAAGATCCATAATACACATTTTATTTTTCGATATTTTACGATATTTTGGTGTACTTTAGTGTGACCTGGCAACCCTGCCTGTCCTGAGGGATCCAAGCGTTGCCATTAATTATGCAAATTTAACTTGATGCGTGTCGCCGAAGAATTATGAGCTCAGCTTTTGCCCCAGGCTGCAGACTCTCTCCACCTCCCCCCGCTTCCTCATTTCTCCCCTTGCACACAGGTCTTCGGCGGCACCTTCTTCTTCCTTCCCCCTTCCCCTCTTCCTTGTTTTCTTTTCTTTTCTTCTCTTATTATTTTTATACATACATTTTTTTTGCATTGTTCGTTATGCATTGGTCATTAAAATTAGGTCAGAGCGGAACGGAATACAAAAGCAAAATCCTTGAGAAATAAGCTTCGATGACAACAACAACAAACTAGTTCAGTTTCCTTTGTTCCCAGCACCCGTCCCTTTCTATCATTTATTTGCTCATTCATTAGGTTCTTCTACACGACGGAAAAAATTTCCTTTTTTTCGACGATCATAGTTGGCTTAGCTGGCTTTGCTATACATTTCTTTTTAGGTATTTTCCACATATTCTTACACTTTATTAGTGGAGCTCCATTGTTCAACAACTCCCAATTGCAAACATTTAAAAATATTATTATTNCAGCACCCGTCCCTTTCTATCCTATCATTTATTTGCTCATAGGTTCTTCTACACGACGGAAAAAATTAAATTTCTTTCTTTTCGACGATCATAGTTGGCTTAGCTGGCTTTGCTATACATTTCTTTTTAGGTATTTTCCACATATTCTTACACTTTATTAGTGGAGCTCCATTGTTCAACAACTCCCAATTGCAAACATTTAAAAATATTATTATTATTTTTTTTTAATTCCCGTTAACTAGTCACCCATTTTACTAATTTCTCTGGTTTTCTTTTTGGTTCTTCTTTACCTGTGTTTTATTATTTATTTGAAAAATTAATAACTACAGAAATTGCTTTAACCATTTGAATTTTTAAGTATTTTTTATTTAGAAAATTGGGATCAAATGTTTCCTCAGCCTTCATTTGTTTCTTTTGTTATATTATTTATTTTAAAAATTTAAGAACATAGAAATTGTTTTAACCATTTTAATTTTTAAGTATTTTTTATTTAGAAAATTGGTATTCACTGTCCCTCCGACTCCAACTTCTCATTTGTTTTATTATTTATTTGAAAAATTTAATAACTACAGAAATTGCCTAACCATTTTAATTTTTAAGTATTTTTTATTTAGAAAATTGGTATT
>JAJJHQ010008452.1:3964337-4021625 GCA_021223825.1 Drosophila ironensis | reverse complement strand
AAAATATAAACAAAATAAAATAAAACAATAATCACTCAGCTCAGGTATAAAAAATAAAAACAAACAAAAAACAGAAAACTAAAAACAAAAAACAAAAACCGAGAACTAGAATTTTTGAAACGTATTTTTATACAAAATGCCACAGATTTTCCCGGCTCTTTAGGCCCCACACACACATTTTGGTGTTTGTTTTTTTTTCGGGAAAAGCTTTTGGAAAACTCGACTCCGATTTATGGCTCCTCGTCGCCACAACAACATCAACAGCAGCCCCAGCAGCGCCACCTCCACGCAGCATCAACTGCCCCACCAACAGCAGCAGCAATTGGCGCCCTTGCAGCACTTGCAACACTTGCAACATCAGCAACACCATCAGCAGCACCCGCAACAGGCCTTCTACCCGAACCTCTCGATGGCCCCCATGCAGGGCAGTGCCGGGGGCGTCGGCAACGGCGGGGGCGGGGGCGTGGTCCGTTGCTGCCTGCCCAGCGGTGAGTGCCGCAAGCTGGACACCCTCATCCATCTGAACGAACTAACGCTGGCGGAGTGCGTGCGGGTGTTGTGCAACAACGAGAACTGCAATGCCGGCCAGTACATGCATCGCGAATGCTTCGACTCGTGGGAGGCGGGCGTGTTGCAGAGCCTGAAGGCCAGCGGCAGGGCCAGATCGTGGTCGGAGCGCCAGAGGGTGCAGCATTTGTGGACCAAGAAGGGTTACGAGCTGGTGCACAAGGCCTGCGGTTGCAAGTGCGGACGCGGGCAGCTGCGCAAGGATCTCGAATGGGTGGCGCCCCAACCGGCGGGCGGTGGACTTGTCTATTTGAATGGAAATCGGGGCACGCTCAATGGGAACCTCAGCGAGGATGATGACAAGAAAAAGTCCAAGAAGAAGCGCAATCGCAATGGCAACAACAACAGCAACAATAACAACAATAGCAACAGCAATAGCAACAACAATCAGGGATCGCAGAATGCGGCCAAAACGCCGCTGAGCAACAGCAACGGCTATGGCAATGGATCACTTACCCCCAATCCGAATGTGGGCGTGATTGGCTCCGGACTGCCGCACAACAACAGCAATTCGAGTGCCAACAATACGGCGGAGATCCTGCAGCCGAGCGTGGTGGCCTCGCTGAGCAACATCCTCAATCCGAACAACGTTCTGGGCCTCGATTTGCGCGCCCGGGCCGGCAGCCTTTCGTCCAGCGGCGCGGGCAGCGGCTCCACCTCGCCCTCGGCCTCGCAGTCCAGCGGGGAGATCTCCGTGTCCCCGGTGCAGCAGATGTTGCAACAGCAACAGCAGCAGCAGCAACAATCGCTGCTCATGCAGCCGCTGCGCGCCGCCTTGGGTGGTAATCTTCTCCAGAACGGACTCGGCCTGTCCAAGAACCTGCTGATGGCTCCGCAGCAGCAACAGCAACAGCAGCAGCAGCAAGCCACGCTGCCCGCCTTGGCCAACATCAGCAACTTCAAGCCCTTGGCGAGCTACGAGCAACAGCAGCGGGTGCAGCAGCAGAAGAACAAGGAGGTGGAACTCTATTCCGAGCGAGTGCGGTAAGTTTCGACCATCAAAATTTGAGATACTGCAAGAAAAAGTGATATATCAAGTGCCAAAAGTCAGGGAAAGCAACTGCCAAAAGTTCTAAAAATTAAGATGCTTTTTAGAGGTTTTTTTTAGGAACCTCTTAACATATACTACCCAACTCAAAGAACGATTTATTGGCTAGAAACCTCGAGATATTTGATACCCAAAAATGTATCTATGATATCTATTTAGGAACTTGCAAGAAAACCTCAGTTCTATAGGTAGAATTTTAAGTGAGAAAAGACATGTCTGTTCCAAAAATGGGGAAAAAATTAAATGCAAAATAGGTTGAATTATTAATTGCAAATGTCAAGATTCCCGGATATTATAATTATCACACTATTCCACGGAATTTCGGCCAATAAGCTAAAAAAGCTTGAAAAGAAATTTTAAGAAAAACCACGCAGAATAGATAACTTCTTTGGTTGAAAATTTCCGAGCAGCCGAATACCAAAAACCTTGAATAATAATTTCTAAACTTTCAAAAGATATTTAACAAATAGTTTCCGCTATAAATGAAATAAAACTGGAAGTATATTACTTGTAAACGGATAATAAAATCTATGATTATCGAAAATTCGAAAAATCAACTAGGTATTTAAAAATTTGAGGTATACCCTACAGCAAAAAACCCATTTAAATTATTAGCAAATTAGTTCTATTTGTTTTGAGTGAATTCCTTTTTAATCTAAGATTTAAAAATATTTTTTTCGGTGGCAAAAACCCCGAAATGGCGAGTGCGAGTGTGAGTGCGAGTGCAGTGTGCGCGTCGAAATTCCCCAACATGTGGTTGGGGCACATCAGCAATTTCAATATTTATTCACAAAACTTTTATCAATTACACTGAACGACAGGGCCGGGCCGGGCCGGGGGGCTGGAAAAAGTTCTTGGAAGTAGTTTGGGTTGAAATTAGGCTGCCATTTAGGGGTCGTAATTGTTGCAATTATACGCAAAACTTTTCCCCAGGGCACTTACAACAAACGCGTTTCAAAATGAGTTAACAAAATGGAATTTACAAGCTATTGTCACAATAAAATTGTAGGTTTATTTTATAGGTAGTCCCAAAAGTCCCTCGATGTCATATTGACTCTTCTTCTGGCAGCCCAGAATCGTATCCAGCAGATACTTTTTCGATATGGGCATGTAGTTGGCGTACCGTTATCGTGTTAAAGAGTGTTATCAACAATTGACGCGCTTGTTTGGCGTCTCCATCGCTTATATAACCTTGATGTTTCCTTTGACTAATTCGCTGACTGCACAGCTGCAAAAACCAAAAGACAGATACAATATTTGCCGAAAATTGTGTTTCAAAAAAGTACATACATTTGCGATTGTTTAGCGGCCAAACATGCACTTGAAGTCTCTTGATTTTTGTCGAGACGGGAGACAGGCTGTCTCCTTTTTTGGATTTATAATATGCGGGTATACTATGTATTCACTCACTGTGCTCCCCTTTTTCGACCCGATCTTTGGATGTATCTGCTTTTCTGCTTGTTGTTATTTCCTTTTTTGCTCGCCCATCGAGTTTCACTTTTATCGCTCCTCGGTTGCCCGGTTGCCCGTTCTTCCCGCCTTTTATTTGGGTTTCTCTTCTCCCTTTTGCTCTGCTTTGGGTCAAGGCTTGTTCGTTCTTCTGCTTTTGCGAAGATTGCTCTGGGCACTCTTTTAATTTTTTTTGTTTTTTATTTCGTTTTCCCGAGAGGCCGGCATAAATCATATGAAATGGAAATTATTGAAATTTATTTGCTGCCACATGGAATTCGTGCACATGTGTTTGGCCTGGCATTTATTTATTTTATGCCCAATTTTAATATTTCCGTTTTCCAGCGGCGGCGCTAAAAAAAATATTATTTATTTCGGGGAGATACGAAAAATGAAAGCAAAATGAAGCAAAAAGCAGGCAGATACAAGCAAAGCAGAAACACAAAAACACCAAAAAGAATTAGATCGTTTTTTTTTTCTTCTCGATCTTCTGGTTTGAGAATCCCCACCCCTTTCCCTCCCTCCCTCTTGCTGCGTGCTTCGTGAGTAGAGAACTTTGTTTTGCCTTCTATGGCATAATTCCATTCATTCTTCTGGTTCTCGCTCTTTCTCTATCGGCGCCCGCTTTTATTTGTGTATTCTCTGTTTTTGCCCACTTTTCAAGGCCACGATATTTGCGCTATTTCTTGTTGTTTTCTCTTTTTCGCTCTCTCAACTTTTGAGCGGTATTCTATGCCGCTTATCAGCTTTTTTTTTTGATGATTTTTGAGCTTAATTCCAAAATAAAAGTTCATAAAATTGTTTATCGCCTTTCGTTTTTTTGGTGTTTTTTTTTGCTTGCATTTACTGGTGTGTTTATTTTTAGCGCCACACGCGGCCCATTTTTATTTTATTCAATTTTTGCTCAGTACACTTTTTTTTATTGTTATCGCCGGGTAAACAAAAGTTGCTGATTTAAAGGAGAGCCGCACCATAAAAAAAAAGAAAATAACAACAAATTCTCGCCTTTACCTTTAAATTTGAGTTCTCTGTTTAATGAATGAATGTGCTCT
The DNA here is from genome assembly GCA_021223825.1 of Drosophila ironensis. Classification (NCBI taxonomy): domain Eukaryota; kingdom Metazoa; phylum Arthropoda; class Insecta; order Diptera; family Drosophilidae; genus Drosophila; species Drosophila ironensis. The sequence goes on along the minus strand of JAJJHQ010008452.1, from coordinate 4,017,509 downwards.
CTTTCGCTCCCGCCTGCCACCCCTCCTTCTCCCGCCCCCGCCCCCCTGCTTAACGTGTTTTGTCTGCCGGCATATTTTGTTTTGCTGTTTTTTTTTCGTCTTTCTTTCGTATTTGGCGTCCAATGTCAAGGTTAAGATACATTTTATGTATTCATTTTCCGGGAGCAGGGCTGGAGTGGGCCGGAAGTTTGTTTGTTTTCATGACTTTTCCATTCTGCCGCCCGCAGGCGAAACTTTTTTGCAGAAAGCTCTTCCTGTTCTCCCTGCTCTTCCTCGCGATTCCTTCCCTCTGCACATCCCGGCTAATCCATAGGCCCGAAACGCTCACGTGGGGGCGCAGGGCGGACAGATGGCGCAATATATTCGTACAATCCACAATACTTTCCCGAACGTTCCGTTCGCTCGCATTACAACACCGAACACATCAGCCAGTTGCGCGCAGCACAACTGCAAATAAATTGCGAAAGTCAGGCATGCCGAGAATAGATTCCAAAGGCGGCGACAAAAGCAAAAACGCAAGCGAAAATAGCAACAAATGCAGCAACAAGGCGCAAAAACAAAGTAGTAGTAACAAAGTAAGCGTCTTGAATTTACATACCTCACACAACGGGGTACCGGAAGGTGTGACTGTCCAGGAATTTCACAAGTAACGTTAAAATGTCAGGATAGACAATAGGGAATTTTGTTATTTGTTTATATTTACAGATTTATGGGTTGCCCTGATGTATAGTTATCGTAACCTCTCCCAAGTTTCTGCAAATTATAAGTTTTAAAAAACATACAGTAGGCAACAGGCCCATAGATCTATTAAACAAAAACTACGAAACTTTTGATGTCTGGTGTCAATTTGAAGGCTATAAAAACTAAAATTAGTCATAAGATATTAGAATATCTCATAAATCTGCGACGTCCATATATTAAAGCAAAGTGCGTATGAGTAATACGGGTGGTATCATAGGTATATAAAGTACTGAGTGATGCATTTGTAGGAATTTTAAGATTGTTAAAACCAACGATAAAATTTGTCTTAAGAAGCTAAAAGCCTGATAACAATGAATTGAAAAATAAGACTATCTTTGGTGCCATAAGGTACCTCCTAGTCTTATCCAAATATTTATTGAATTTTGTTTTCGTATCGCTAGACACTCATAACCCTCGCCCCATACTGAGTGCGCGGTTCTATGGTGTGAAAAACAAAACTATAACGAAAATTAACAACTTTCGCACGACTTTTGTTGCCTCGTCTGTCCGACCGAGTGGATTGGATAGAGATAGTGAGACATCCATATCGGTGCATAGGTAATCTTAGCACTAATGCCTGCCTGGGGTCTTCTATTACACTCGTGAGGCATGGCTAAATTAAATTTAAATATTGTTTTTGCTTTGGCTTTTGTTTTTCTCGTTAGCTCTCGCTTGGCGCAGCCCCCGACCCGTTCCCTTGCAGCTTTTTTGCGCTAATTGAGCACGTTCCAAAAACTGTCGTCTAGACTTGAAGCATAAATATCTGCACTGTAAAATTTTTATTAACGCGGAACCCCATTACATTCACATCCCCATGTCGACGGGATTGCTGTTTTGCGCTGTTATTTTTGCTATTGTTGCTGCCTTTTCGATGATGTGGACCGGACTGAAAAAAAGTATTGGAATAGGTTCTGTTTGTACGATTGCGCGTACAAGTATATTGTACGTTCGAGTATAACCTTTAGTATTTAGTACGCTTGCGTTCTGAGGTTAGGTTTCACTTTTCGCTCGGCTGGGATGCGATGATAAATAAACAAAACAAAAGACGGCTGTGGCCGGGGCAGCGGAGCATGAAATGAAATGGTGCGACTTGGATCTCGATGGCTATATGCATACATTATGGATATACTGTGCACGGCAAGAAATACCGTCAGTTCTATAGGATCCGGGTACAAATATGCGAGGTCTCAAAGGGTCAAAGGGTTATGATTTAAAAATTTCCCCGAGACAATCGAGATTTAGTGGGTAATCACATTGACAAGGTCTCTTTGGGGAAATTTTCTATATGAAAATGGGTTTCCCAGTGTATTTTGTATAGGGGCTATAGGAGACCTTCGGGCGCGTATGAAAAACAGTAATTAAGAACCTTTTTTTGGGCACCCAAATTGAGGAAACATTAAAAACACTTTTTGTTTTCGGTTTGGCAGCTTTGTGGCGGCGGGAACCCGCTGCGTAGTTTTTTCCAACACTACGGGTGACCACTGTAACCCACGACGACTCCCCCACAAAATTTGTAACCGCAACCAAATCTGCAAAACCATTTGCAAATTAAAGCGCATAACGATGTGTGGGCAGAAAGAGAAAGAGCCAGAAGATAGAGCCGGAAAAAGTCAGGCGGGGGAAAAGCAAAAGCACTGGTGGGCGATACCGGGGGGATCACCTTTTGTTGGATATCACATCAAGTACGAGTATGCATTGCTTACTACCGTCACTCCCTCAAAACCGCAGAGGCTATTAATGAAATCTTTTCCAAAGCGATACGCATAGTAAACCTTAAATATGTAAAGGCGGCAGCTACAGTGGAACCCATAGAACGTTTACAATTTACCAACTATCATTCTAAGAACGGAATTTTGCAACCACTGTACGAGTGTTTGATGCATTGCAGCAAAGTCAGATACAGAGGCATATGCATATGCAACGGGCGCCTATCGAACGGCGCATGCCTGTCCCTCCTCCGACCACCGGAAAGTTTCCTCGGCGTCATTATTGTCGTATTTTCATTGCCAACAGACAATGCCAGGGCAACCAGAACTCGAACTCGAACTCGAGCTGCAAGCCCCAGCTCGGCGCTGCCACTTCCTCTGCCTTTGCCACTGCCACTGCCGCCTCCTGCTGCATTTGCCACCCACATCCGTGTGTGCTCTATCCGCAGGCTTTTTGCCAACTTTAAAGGCTTCGTGGGCTCAGCAGTTTTAGTCTCTCGTCCTCTTATCCACAGAACTTAAATGTACTGCGAGAAATAGGAAGCAGGCAACCTGTCTGTATCTCGGAGGAAGGAAACTAATAGGATATAAAAACTTTATTAACATGTGGGTATTTATAGCCAGGCTACTTGACTATAGCCTTTAATTGTTTATTTTATTAATGGGCATTACTTGTTTATTGCCTTTGGAAATGGCTTATTTTGAGCAGTTATCTTTAAGATACTTTTTCACAGTGCCCTTGCCTGCTGCACTGCTTCCTCTGTTTGGCCAGCATGATGTCGTCTGTCGGTTCATAAGCCAAGCTTTGCTGTGAGTTTGTGGGTGCGTTTCCTGCAACGTGTATGTTTATCTGTCTGCCCGTCTGCCCGTCCGCCTGCCTGCCTGCCTGCTTGCCTGCCTTGCCTGCCTGTGTGTGCTTTTAGGCTTTTGTGCCGGGCCATTCAGCCAAATGAGAATGGAACCCCCAAACTCCCTTACCCGGCTTTCTCCCCTCCTTCTCCCCTTTACCCTCTCCTTCTCATGCTGGCTGAAATTGCAATCAATATTGTTGTTGTTGTTGTTGTTGTCGAGCAGCTGCCAGACACAAAAATAAAATGCAACGTGCAGAAAAAAACCGGCAACAAAAAAGAGTGGCAACAGTAAAAACGAGCCTGGCCAAATGGAAGGAAGGAAGGAAACGATGGGGCAGTGACAAGGGGGAAGGGAGATGCAGGAGAAGGAGCAGGAGGAGGCGTGGATGAACAAGTTGAAAAGCGAAAAGTAAAACAGAAAACAGAACAGCAGTACAAAAACATGAAATGTTTGTGCAAATGAAACAAAACTCTGTTGTGTTGTGTTGTTGTACATCCTTGCTGGCCATCTCACTCACACGCTCCCAGCTGGAGTTCTGATTGGAACTTCAAATGCACTTAAAATAAGAAAATATAAATCCATAGAATACCGTAAACTTAATTTTTCACAAAGCTTTTAAAAAGCCTAATTAATGAGTAAATTGAGAGGAAACTTTGGAGCTTAAAACTTAATTTTGAAGCCATAGAAGTTGTCATATTTTTTTGCCCAGTGCACTTATGCATTTGAATGCATCGCAACCGGCTGTGTGTGTGTGAGTGTGCGTGTGTGTGGAGGGAATGTTGGTTTTGTTTTCTATTTGATATCCATTAAAACGATTCCACATTTGGCGTCTGTCTGCTGCCTGTCCCGCTCCCTGTCCCTGTCCCTGTTCCTGTCCCTGTCCCTGACCCTGTCTCCTGAATAAACTCCCCACTTTCTTCCCGCCCCCCTTCTTTGATTTTCCCACTCAATCTGATTGCAAATGCATTCGGGCCGCTGTGGGCGTGCCCTCTGAACCGTCTGGATTGCATTCGCAATTTGTGTCGCTTGCAGTTCTTTCGCATTGAAATTCTGCAGCTCGCTTTTCAATGTTTATTTGTTTATTAGTTGCAATTTTCAATTCGTGAGGAGCGGGGGCCTAGCTTGCGATTTGAAAATTGACAGTCTGGCAGTTTTTGTGCAGCATTTGAAAGCCTTTCATTTTGCCGATTGGAAAGCCCAACCGCCCGCCCGTCTGCCCGTCCGCCCGCCTGCCATTCAGCATTTGACACCTACTCCATCAAACTTTTTCCCAACCACCCCAAAAGGGAGGTGTGGAGTAGGACCTGGACAAGAGCAACAAATGAAGCTTAAATTTTAATCGTCACTCTGCCGCCATTTCGCTGACGATAATGCTGATTCTCTCTCAGCTCTCTCCTTCGTCTCGCTTTAAGCTTCCCTTTTTTTTTCTTGCTACATCTTCTGCGGCTTCTTCTTCTTCTTCTTCATGCATCCTGTCAAAGGACAACAAGCGGCAAGAACGTTTCGACGTCGTTCAAAGTCATTTGCTTTTATGATTATTAGCTTGTTTAGTTCTCTTTCTAGCTTTTAGTACCCTGTACTGGGGAACGGTAAAGGATATGTTAGTTGCCAATATCATTTAGCCTTTCCCCATCAGGGTTTTGTTTACAGGATACCAAAGAATCTCAAGTTCTAGTTGTTTTTTTTTTCTTCTTCCCAAACATATTGTTTATGCTTATATAATATCTATTTAGTTGCACTCTGCGAGGTACTTACGCCGCCCCCTCGTTTGCCGCTTGTTTGTTTGTTGCTAGCCCCAAACTACTGTATCTCTATCTGTATCTCGTGTATCTCGTGCTCCTGCGACACGACTGATTGCGCTTGTTGTGCGATAACCGTTGCCATTTGTATCTTTTCCATCTTTTGGCCATAACAATTTGACGCTTCATGACTTTGGATAGGGACAATATGCCACTGGCTGATTCCAATGCAGATGGAAGAGGGCTATGTGTGTGTGTGTGTGTGTTCGTTTCGTGTTAACAGCAATTGCGTTTTGTTTAATTGAATAAGTGCCTGGGCGGTCCGGCAAATGTCAATGGCTTTCGGCGAATGAAAATAAATACAAAATTCCCGCTTGAGGCGCTGATCCAGCCTTAAACATGTGGCGTTGATTTGCTGAGGCTGTGGATTTTGCTGAGGCACCCACAAAAAAAACGCCAGCATAAATAAATACGAGCAGAAATAAAGGCTAAAGTCCCGACATCGGCATCAGCATGACGAGGACATAAAACGCATTAAAGTTTCCCCCTTCGGCCTCTGCGTTTTTCTTGGATCTTTCCATTTTTGGGTGCATGCAACCAGCGGCAACATCATTTGCCCCGTTTTGGGCAATAAAAGCAAATTATTTTTACGATCAAACCGCCGCAAATAAATAAATGCATTTCTGTAGGTTTTCTCTCGTTCGAGCTTCCTCCCTTTTGTTGCTGCCAATTTTTTGGTATTTTCTTCTTTTTTTTTTCCTCAAGAGGCGACGACACCAAATGCATTTTTATGCGTTCCCTCCGGGGCGTGACAGATCATTAGCAGAGGAGGGTTAAAAAATTCGCTAAAATAAAGATAAAGGAAGTGGGGAGAACATGAAAATAAAAGGAACACGGCGAAATTTCTTAATCGGTATGAGGGTTATTTCTTTTGGGAGAGAGTGTGGACAGGAATTAGGCTAATTGCAGGATAATCACACGGAATTCATTTCCTGTGGCCCAGCCTTAAAGTCGGGTCAAGTAGAAACGTAAGCAGAAAGATTTATATCTCTTGATCTAAAACTTTAGGATATCTAGAAAATACATTTTTTTTTTGAAAATTGCAAAGGCGGAAAGGAGCGTGACAAGAATTTGAAATAAACTTGATCTGCATACACATATAACGGACCTAAAGCTAAAAGAATTACGTCTCTATATCTTACCAACTCGGAGAACGACGTGTTCTTACATACAGACGGACAAACGGACAGACAGAATTAAATTGGCAAAAACTTAAAATTTCATTTGTATCTAAACGTACCAGGTTTGCAAAATTAAAGCCAAAGAGCCACTCAATCGATGGATCAACTCCCACAGACTGGCAAACTTTCTCACGCCATAATTTCTGTATTAATACCAAGCAACCCAATCACCGATATTTGTAATTAACAATAACAACACACTCGCATACACGAATGTGCAACATGCAACACGGCGCAAGCGAAGCTTTGGGGCAACGATCGCTTGGATATCCGATGATCGGAGCGGATCGAAGCGTATATAATCGGAAGAGAAGGGTGCGGGGATGGGGACGGCAACGGAGAGCGATGGCTTCATTTCATTGTGCGGCGGCAATTGCTGAAAGGCTCGTTGCACATGCGAAAATTGCAACGTATCTGTATCTATTGCAGCATGCCACAACAGTAGCAAGAGCGGCAGCGGCAACATCACCACCATGATCATCATCATCATCAGGTTTATTGAACTTGGGCAGGCGGCGCCAGCGGCAATTAAAATTAAATGTTAAATGTTGCCGGGGCGGGAGAGTGAGTGGCCAACGGGGACACCCAGCTACAGTGTGTCCAACCTTAAACGGCTAAAATGTTGTCGCTGATTCAATTAAAGCAAAAAAACTAATCAACGAAAAAATTGGGCTTGGAGAGGGGCTCATAAAAAACTCTGAAAGCGGGGCCAAAAGAGAGCAAACGAAAGACTCCCGGCCGGGACATGTGTGTTAAAAACGTTAACCCAAGTAATTTCGTTCGATTTTGCCTTAAAAAGTTAACTTTCACTTTCGAGTGCAACTCCTTCCCCCTTTTGTGGCCCACACCTGATGACAGGCCCCGGCAAAAAATGATAATAAAAATGCAACATTTATTGAGGGGTCCGCGGGGACTTTATCGATAATATGGCCGTTGCCTCGATCAACTTTACTTTCGTTTCGTTTTATTAAAAATGCGAGTGCAATAAAAAAAACCGCATTTGCCTGAGATTTAAATCAATAAAAATGCATAAATTGAAAATGGTCAAGAGCGAAAGAAAGTGACACTCCAGTGGGGGAAAAAAAAACCCAAAAAAGCCTATATATAAATATTTACAGTTCTCGCCTTGGCCTGTGGTTGGCCGTTGTCCTCGTTCCTTTTATTTTTTCCTCACTGACCTGGAAAATCGGACAACAAAATCGGTTAAGAGGTTTTATAATTGCCATGGATAATACTACCGAGGCCTTTGCTTATTTTATACTCTTCAATAGGGTTTTTCAACTTGGGAGCAGGCCAAACTTCGGATGACGTGCATATTTCGATTCCCTTTTGTTCGAGACATTCACAGCTTTTTGTTTTTGGAAGCACTGGGAGCCGAAAGAGCCAAGGGCTGCCCATGGATGATCTATACCTTTCAATAGAGTATTATTAATTTAAAATCTTCAATAGAGTATTATACAAATCTATTAAAAGTCTAAATTTCGGAGATCTAAACTTTGCTTCTAGGATGCTACATATCCTTGAATTTAATTTGAAAACAATGCTTCATCAAGGGTATTATTTTGCCCGATGTTAACCCTTTATTGTTTATCTTGCTGACTTTCTTTTGTTGTTGCTGCTCAACCTTCTTCGCCTGTTGCTGTTAAATAAATAAATGCTAAAAATTGTTTACCCTTTGGCCGTTCGGGCAAATGTCCTGCAATAATTTGCAGCATTCGACTGACAGCAACCGCAAATAACCGAAAGGTGTGCGGGTGAGCAGCGGGGTTTTTGGGGGCTTGGGGACTGCACATGACCGTGTTGCATGACTTTGTTGTAAACCTGAAATTCAGTTTGTTTCGTTTTTTAACGTGGTCTTACTTTTTTCTCGCTGCTGTCCCGCATCTTGTTTATGCACGCGATAAAATTGTTGTACAAAAGCAGCCAAGAAGGGGAATATTTAAACGTAAATTCAGGCAACAAAAGCCTTGGAGTGTCCGTCGCGGGGTTTTAATCTTAAGGTAGCATCTGCCACAGCGGCAACTGACACCAACTGGTTAAAACTTTTTATTTTCCAAGGCCTAGACCGCCGACCCTTCAACAGGACAGAACGGACCTGTAATCTGTCCGATTTCATTTCAACTCCCAATTAAGTGAGGCGGAAAAAAGTGAGAGGTTCCTCTTTATTAAATATAATGGCACTATTTCCTTGAAGATTTATGTGTTTAAATTAGTTTAATGTATTGCGGATAGCTTGAAACGATTTCCATCAATATCCCACTAATCCGTTAATATATATTTTCCCATTTCTTTGCAGGTAAGAACAAAAAAAGAGCAGCTTACCGCTCACCTTTTGCAAGTGCAGGGACCATAAATCGCGGCAAGTGGCAAGTGGCAAGCGCAGAACTTTAGCTTTATGGCCAGGTGGTTTGGGGGCTGATTAAGTGTGAAAACACTGCCAGTTTCGGGGGCTAAGACACCCTGAATTATTTGTCGACGCTTTAAGTTAAACGCTCCCTGTGGCGCCATAAACTGAAACCCCTGAATGAAATGAAAACAAACCAACAGCGGCGAGCGTTTAAGTGTAGTTTAACGGTTCAATGACATAATGAATATGCAGGAGCCGCCGCCGCCTGCTGCAAGAGGGCCAAAAGGGATGCAGGACTCTAGCCAGGACTCGTCGTCGTCGTCGTCTGTTGCCTGCTAATTAGCTGCATTCATAATTTCGTGCACATTATTTACATGCCAAGCAGAGGGGCACACAAAGGCAAAAGCTGGGCTGCTCGGGTTTAAAATGGAAGCATTCTGAAGCTCAGACAGTGGCAACCGCAATGTGGCTGCCACAGCCAGCCCCCTTCCTCTTGACTTGGCTCGTTTACAGTTATGCCGGGAACTCGTACAACTGCCAGGCCGCGAAAAGAACAAAAAGAACGAAGGAGCAGGCGCTGTGAGGCAGGGGAGGATGCCAGCGTGTTGCAAGTGAAAACTTTCTTAATTGAATACATTTTTCAAGTTTATTTTGTATATTGAACGCAGGCGGCCAAGTGCAGCTCTCTCAAAGGTTAAGCAAGGCAAAACAAAAAAAAAAAGAAGAAAAAAATAAGCTAAGGAATACAAAAACCAAGAGTGTTTGTGAGCGGCACTTGGCTTAAAGCTGTCTCAAGTTGAAGTTTATTCTTGGCCAGCTTTCCTAGGGCTTCTCTCACAGCGGGCGACGATTTTCTTATCCTTCTGCCAGGGCTTTGACTCAAGTTGCATACCTTTGTAGTTCTAAGCTGATTTTACGGCCAATTAATAAGCTCATAAATAAGTAAAGCAATACAGCCACTCAATTTGTAGGAGTCCGCTAAAATCGATTAAAATCGATAAAATATTTAACTGCCATTTCTCGCTCTGCGAATTATCCTGGCGCCATCTTGGCAGACACTTTCCAAGTGGCCCTGAAGGGGCTCCTGGAAATCCCTCTGCCCTCTTGTATATGTATATTGTGATTTATAGAGAAACCAAAGTGGCGAACGGGGGGGACCAGCGGAAGGTCAGACACGCTAATTACCCGATCAACTGTCGCCGGCGCCCGTGAAACAAGCACTCAACTTTTCCTGGAGTCTCCAAATGGCAGCCAGACATTTCATTCATTCAACTTTATGGCCAACAACAACAGTTCTCCCACATCCCTGCCCGCCTGCCTTCTGGCTTTTTGTTGACTGTCTGGCTAATACGTAACTTTTATTTTTCAATTTTGCCGCAACTCTTTTTTTGCCCTGGTAGTTTTCATGTTTTGTCATCATTTTCCGCTTTGTTTGCGCTGCCTTTAGCCGGCTGCCCTTTAATTTTGCATCTGTTTTATGGATGCAGTTGCATCCACAAATCAATTTGCCAACGTCCAACTCAATTTCAATTATTCAATAATTGTTTATTGTCGTCATTAAATTCGTGTTGTCATCCATGGCTCCCTGGCTGGCTCTCATCCTCGGGGGCTCATTTGCATATTGCCGTGGAAAATCCGGAGTCAGATCTCGAATTCGGCTTTGTGGCCATAAAAAGCTTTGTTTTTGGCCACTTGGCTGCCAGCTGCCATTTTTCAGTTTTCAGTTTTCAGCATTTCGATTTTTTCACTCGTTTTTCGTTCATTACGCGGCCTGTCAAATTAAATTTGACTTGCAGTTGCCAAATTCGTAAGAGCCAAGCGAAATAACAAAAACGCGAAAAAAATATCGACAAATAAATACAAACAAATAATGCCAAAAGCACAACAGAATGGGCTAAAAACTTGCTTTGCGATCGTAAAATGCCACAAATGAGAGTGCACTTTTTATCTCTTTTTTTGCTTTTTAAATAGACATTCTTTTGTTATTTTATTGTTATTAAAATGAGTGGGAGTGTGGGGTAATTATTTCATAATTTTATTAGTATTCTAAAAGCTTTTTTTTTTCAGCTTTCCTGTTCCTTTCAATTCGACGAATGAGTCAATATTTTTCCTGTAAAAGTTCTTATATTTCAATCAAGTACTCCCCCTTTTGGCTATTGAATTTAATTAACTGGCTGACCACAGGTATATATTACTCATACGCCCGGGTATCCGTTCGTACCGCTCGATCCGCTCGATCGCTGAAATTGGCCATAGAAAAAAACATTCGAAACGAGTTACTCAGAGCAAATAAAAAAAAAATTTATGTGCGTAGCTCAGTGGTTTACTATGCCTATCTTTCATTTGCTTTTTGCTGCAGCCACAGGCCTATTGCACAAAAAAACGTGCCACGCATTTGAGTGAAGTCAATCACACGCCCGTTGTTTTATTTCTGCGGGGTAAATGCACTTTACCACACGCCTGTCAAATGCCGTTCGACGTTGCCAAGAAGCACACGTTACAGCAAAAATCACACACCCAGAAAATGCCAACAAATTCGCAGGTTTTTATGAGATATACACATTGCATTAGACGACAATTTATGACTTTTAATTAACCATCCAAACAAGTTGACGACCATTAAAAAAAAACTTTCAATTTTCATTTGCATATTGATGCAAATTAGGATAAATTAAATACTAGAGTGGAAGCTGCACAGCAATTTAAATTGATATTTTGTCTGCCCGAGAAAAGTTTTCGGCTGCTCCAGCTGCGGGGTTTCTCCGACCTTTGCAAATCCACCAACCATTCAGCTGTCAATTTCTAGTTAGCAAATAGCCAGCAGCATTGGTAGGAACAAAAAATCCAACTAGATAAGCTGGCGTTGGGCTTGGGGCCTAGGGAAGCCTTGAACGTGCCTGGAATGTATAATCCGGAACAGCAGAAAAAAAGCAACAAGGCATTTGGAAACAGTCATAGGCTCCATTACTACATAACCTCTAAAGAACCTACTCTGAAATAAAGTTCCAAAAGGTTAAATTTTGTAAACTTCTTCGAAATCTTAAAAACTTTAAACTCGAATGCATTTCCATTTGTAAACCCTAAAAGGTTACAAAGAAGTACTGAAATTTTTTTTTAATTTTTTTTTTTTTTTATATATAAATTTTGTCAATAATTTTAAACTTCTTTTTCCTTTTTTCAAACCTGCAACAATTTCCCACTCTCTTCTTCCTTGTGTGGCAGAACTCTGGCTGTCTTATTGTTGCTATTTTTACTATATTTGTTGTTTTCGCTTTTGCTGTTGCTGTTGCAACCTTGGGGCTTTGTTTCATCGGGCATTAAACTATGTATAGTACGACTAGGCGGCTCGAAGAGGAGCTCCCCAAGGGGCACGCAAGCCGACGGGGAGGTGTATCGTCAACGATATCAGTGTCAATATTGCTCGCGTACGCCGTGTAATTCTATTAATTATATTTATAAATTACACACACACACAGAGACAGACACAGGCGCAGGCCAGCAGCAGCAGGCGTATAGACTGCATTGCGAGACTTTTTCAATGGATTTGTCCTTGGCAAAGTGCATTGCCGGCTGCGACGCCAGCAGAGCGTTGCATTTCGCGTTCATTCGCCTCGAGTTGCAGTTGCATTTGCTTTGCTTTTGCTTTTGCCTTGCTTTGCTTTGCGTCTCTCTGTGCTTTTGCGGCGAGCACGACTGTGCTTTTGCTTAATTTATTGACTTGGCTGTGGCAATTTATTTGCCAAGCGACTAAAACTTCAATTACGTATGTACGCACTTTCTAAAAATATAGCTCCCAAACCCAAAATGCTACAGCAAAAACAAAAGTAAAGGCCCAAAAATGTTTGGCTCGCTTCAGTTTCAATTTCAGTTTCTCCGGTTGCTGCAAATATTTATGAAACAAACTCAACTCCGCTTCGCGGTCACAAAAGACTTGCATTGTGTTATTTGAGGCCTGTGAAAAGGAAAGTGTAGTTGTTGTTGCTGATATACAAACACGCGCTAAGTGGGTCACTTGAAAAGATCAGCTGTCACAGTACAGCTGGGGTCGAAATTATAGCAATGGATCGGAGAATTTCTAGAGCAGCGGTGGGCACAGATTTTAAACTTGGAAGCCGTCCAATTTTTTGGTTCTACATATTTTGTTTGTAAAATTTTACACATTCCCTTTTTACCGTCAACTTCAGATGACGTGCACGTTTCGATTCTCTTTTGATCGAGCCTTCGCTTCACACATTTCCTTTTCATCGTCAAATTCCGAACAGACATTCACTAGCTTTTTGTTTTTGGGAGCACTATGAGCTTAAAGAGCTATGGGGTGCTCACCGCTCTTCTAGAGAAATCTCTATGACTCGTGCGGTATCTCAATTCGAAAGATAAGACATTGATTGATAAATGACTAAGGAATTTCCACGTTCTGGTGCTATTCATGTGCGTGCAGCTGTGTCTATATAGCAGCCATGTACGCTTTCAGGCTCAAGGCTTGCGCTTGAAGCTTTATAGGGAAATCAGCATTGAACAAAGGAGAGGGGCCGGACTTTATCAACTTTCAGCTGCAAGCTGTCGCACTTGTGCAAACACTCGACTCGAATCGAAATCGGAATCGGAATCATTGGCCTTATCAGGGCTAAACTTTGACTTTCATTTGCAAGAAGATTTCGCATTCAAGCGTTGAAAGAATGAAGCCCTTTCATTAGCTTCCCATTATTGAGAAATTATATTGACAATTGTTCTGACTTTGTTCGGCTGAAAGCTCGATCAATGGGTTGGCTTTGTCTGCGCTGTGGGTTTGCCTTTCCTGGCGCCATCTTCTGGTCACTTGGTCTGACCTTTTGGCAACGGGGCGTGGTCACGCCCACGTCCAAACCCACACCCACACCCAAGGGCCGGTACCAGTCCGATTATTCACATGGTTTGGGCCAAAATCTGGTGGCTTTTCCATTTGTAAAAATTAATATTCTCACGGCGCTGGCTCACATCTCTGCAGTTTCGTTTTCAATTGCATTTTGCTGTCTGTTGATTTCCTGCTCTGTTTTAAGACCTCATTCATTCCCTTTGTTTTGCACTCCAAAAAATGTTTAAAATTTATCCTGAAACTTGGGTTTTCAATAAGCTAAATATAACTATATTTTTGTGAACTTTTTCTGCTGTGTACAACATTTGTTTCTTGTTTATTGCCGTCGTCGTTGTCTGACGATTTTTGTCAGTTGATCTTTGACACATTTCAGGGTGCGGCTCTTCAGCTCCTCCCCCTCTGATTTTTTGTTGACTTTGGTTTCTTTATTTTTTGCTTTTTAGCGTTGTTTTTTAAGGTTTTTTTTTTTTGGGCTGTGAGTAGGTGACTTTCAGCTGCTTTTTGTTGTTGCCGATGTTTATCGAGACTCTTCCTCTTATTCGAGCGACATGTGCACGTACCACAATTGTTTTTATTATTTTTGTTTGGCTTTTATTTTGTTGTAGCCATATGTTTGTATTGGCAGCATGTTCCTTTGTGGTGCGCGATTAATTGCATATTAATTTTGTTTATTTTTTAAGGGGCGTATGGTGGCGCTGGGGGAGGTGTACACCTCCGATCTTGGCACGTTTCCTGCGGTAAGTGGGTGAAAAGCAAAGAAAAAAAGAAACAGCTTAAAGCCAAACAAAAGCAAACAGCCAAAAAATAATAGCAAATAAAAAAATATATTTAAAATTTTGTGCGCGTGTTGCCAGCGGCGTGAGAACAAAAACTACTACGAGTACTTCTCCTCGCAAGCGAAAACGCCGTCTTGAGTTTTTTAATTAGTTTTTATCCTCATATGCATGGCAGCACCTGTCACCCTCCCCAAGCATGAAAAAAAAGGCAATTTCCAACTGCAGCGAGGCTGAAATGGAAAGCGAATTCGCTTTCAATTTTTGGTTACAACTTCACTGCAATCTGGCTGCCTCTATCTCGCTCGGCTTCTGTTTGGGCCACGCCCACTTTTGGCAGTTGGCAGCTGCCAACGACCGTTATTTCTATTACCCGCATTCGCTTTTTGCAATATCATCTTCATTAGCGATCAGCAGGGGATCGTATCGTACAGTGGAGCAAAAGTCCCAAATATCGAATATCGTTTTGAAAAACTAGCATTTTCCCAGCTAATAGTATCTTATCGGAACTTTCCGCTTTTGCCATTAGATAAGAGCTTTATCGTTGTCAGCTTTTGATGTATTTTTTTTTATCTACGACAAGAGTATTTTGACCCCAGCGTGGCGCTCCATCTTCTGCTGCTGCAATGGCAAGTAAATCCGTTTTTTTGTGGCTACTGTTACAAGTTACTTAAACAATTGCCTAGTTGTGGTTGTTACCTTTTTGCTGTTTTTCTGTTTTTTTTTTTGCTTTACACAATTTGCGTTTGTTGAACCTCGTTTGCGGGCTGCCTTTGTCTTTGTCTGTTATTGTTGCAAAATTAATTTTTTGGGAGTTGGTGGAAGTACGAGGTAGAAAGCCCAACAAGTGGGCAATTGTGGGCGTGAACTCGGCTGCTTTCAGGCAATTTGTCTGCTTTTCTTGCCTCTAATTTGTGTAATTATATTCGAATTTAAAACTATGTAAATTTCTTACAAAATTATTTGCATTTAAATTGCCCCGCAAAGGCAGCAGCAGCTGAGCCAGCCAGCGTCATCGTTAACAATTATTGTAAATTACTTGGCACATTTATACATTATTCTTGCCTCTGGATGTTCTGGCGTTCGTTTTTTTTTTTTTAATGAAACCAAATTGAACTTGTCGCCCACACGATTGGGGAGCGCCTGCTCTTTCTCTTTATTGATACTGAGCTCTGAATTGCTGACATCATACTATTATTATTATTTTTATTATTATGAGTATTGTTGTTGCTGTTTGTTATTGCATTTAGCTGGAAATTGCAATGCACTTTTAAGTCAACTTGCTTGTTGGCGGTCTAACGGCAATAAAACTAAAGCTCAAACGAACGACCCGCATGATTCACTCAAAAGCACTTGCACCCTGGTAATTAAAATGCGCGGAAAAATATAAAAACAACTGGGAAAATCTCAATAAATATAATTTTTATTATTACGGATCGATCCTATAAAATATCGGTTTTGCAGATGGAAATTAAATTAGTTTTAAGAGCATCTAGAACAGCGGGCAATCCATAGCTCATTTGGCTCCCAAAATCAAAAAGCTGCGAATGTCTCGAACAAAAGGGAATCGACATGTTTTTGCATTTTGTCAGTGTACCGTGAGTTAACTATAATAAATAATATCTCATATCGATTGGATTGCAAATGACTCAAAATACGAGTAGTTCGCTAATTGATTTTTGCAGTAATTAAAAAATTATTCTAGATGCGGCAAATTTATCGCACTTGTTTGAATATCAATTAAATGCTTTGTAGTTTATTGCATTGAGCGAGGTCTATTTTTACACCAAGCGCCATTTGAATGTGGATGATGGCATTGCGGCGTTTCTTATAATCTATTCCATATATCTCAGATCACCGATTTTCTAATTAGTCATGTCAAAACGTTAAAGCGAATAGTTTGCTTGTCGCCTCGGAAAAATGCTAAATAATTTATCGCTTTCCGCTCCTTTGTTTGCACTCTAAAGTTTATATAATTTTCCCAGCGGGTATAATTTCTTATCGCTGCCACACGCGGCGTATGCTTGATATTATTTCACTGGGTTCACAATGTTCACTGTCGGTTCCTTCCTGGCTTATGTCACTGGCGATTCTAGGAGAGACTTTTACTATTCCCCAAGGAAATTGTATTGTGTACTTTAGATTCTTTTCCTTGGGTCTTTTTTTTTTTGGCTGTTTTCCGTTGCGGGCCGAAAACCCTTCTGTTGTCATAAGTCTGACCACATTTGTTATGGCCCTTTCGGCTTCAAACAGGTAAAGAAGTTGGGGAGAGGCCTCAGTCTAGCGCTATCTTAATAAGAAATCTTGCGACCGCATAAATAACACTTAACATGTTGTGGTCTCAACACATTTGGGCCCTTGTCCCTTTCTGTTGTCTCACTTCCCCTGCCAGCCGCCCCTTCCTCCCCTTTTACCAAATTTTCCACCATATTTCATATGAAATTTGCTGGGTTTTTTATTTTGTTGAATGGGTACTACCAACATTTTTTACTCTGCACAAAAGGTTGCCATAACTTGGAAGAAAGTTGCTTAAAACAGATGCATGTTACATCTTTTTAAGATTATAATTTCCTTTTGTTCTATCTTAAATAAAATGTAATTAAATGAATGTGATAAGTGGCCATCTCTCGTTGTATTTAATTCTCTGAGGGTGGTCTAAGATACCCAAATACCTGAAAAGATAAGACACACTAATTTATCGAAAGTTGTAACCTTCTGTATGTGGGTATATGTAAACCTATTTTTTGTTGGCCCTTTGTTTTTTAACTGCTCACTATTTGCGGTCAGTTTATGGTGGTTGGTAGTCTTTTTTTTCTCCCCCATCAAAGTTGTCAACTTTTGCTGACGGCTAACTTCTGACGGCGGCCAAAAAACTGGTGTAAAAGGGGCTAAAACACCGCCGCGCTGTGGTTAACGTGTTTGGTTTTGGTCTAATTATGCTGCCATGTGGGTTGCTCTCTGCCTTGGCTCTGAATTGCTATTGCCTTGTGACTCGACTAATTTCGTTTGTAATTTTCTGTTGTTTTATTTTTAGCCGGTCGCTTTGTTTGTCCGCTAATGAATTTTAATTGCAATCTGGCAGGGAATGCACTCTGACCCGGCCAGGGGGAATTCCCATAATTTCCCCTGCTGAAAATGTTGTGTGACATTTTCTGGTAGTTTGGCTTGGCGCGGGTCACTAATTTTCCCGGTCAACTATTCTTTTTTGTTTTTTTTTTATTGTTTCCTAAGAATTTTCACGCCAACGCCCACCAAACGAATGTGCGCCGGCGATGAAAGGTGATGACTCAACTCAATTGGGGGGGATATTGTGGTGGCCGTACTTTGTATGTGCGTTGGCTGACCACAGACAACAATTACACAATTATGCGAAAGAGGGCAGGCGGGGCGAGGCGAGGCGAGGCGGGCGGGAAGTCATGGCAACGAGCGTGCCGTAAAAGCCTTGAATTAATTAAAAATCTAAGCCTAAGCTTGGCGGTCATAAACAAGCCAGACGGCAGCAGTAATAACAATGCCATTGGCCAACAATAATATTGTTTTCTATCAGCAGCACTCGCAAAAAGAAAGATTTTGTAACCAAACATAAGTAAAAAAAAACATGATTCGAAAATTAGGAACACATTTTTCGAGTTGGATAATTGCAATTAAAGTTTTAGTTCGGGAATACAGCACCAGTCATAGACGTAAAAGAATTTATGGCCAACTGATTGTTAGTTGTAAATATTTACGGTGATACAACTAAAAGTGGATGTGTATTTATTGGAAAATCAGCACTTGTATTATCTATAAATTGCTGGCACTCCAAGGATTCCCCAATTATCTGTGATTAAACTATAAAAAAACGTTTAATGTTACCCGACGCACTGTAGTCGTGCCTAATTGAATGCATAAATCAAACGAGTGCATTCATTTGGAGTCCTCTCGATTTTACCCCGCCCACCACCGCCGGGGCATGTCAAGTGTCAGTTGCAGAAATCTCTGAAACTCTGAAAATGTGGATTAAAAAATATGGGTGGAGTTCGCAGCACTCGAATCGTGCTTTGTAGCCAAGAAATAGCTCCTAGACACACGCAAAAAATAAAATAACAAATGAAACAGCAAATCAAGCGCGGGCACTGAAAAAATACTGCCAATTAGAATTAATGTGAGCACCGCACCGTACCAGCGATGAGATTTCACAGTCAGACATGTTTCCAATTATTTTTGAA
Organism: Drosophila ironensis; assembly: GCA_021223825.1. Taxonomy (NCBI): domain Eukaryota; kingdom Metazoa; phylum Arthropoda; class Insecta; order Diptera; family Drosophilidae; genus Drosophila; species Drosophila ironensis. Next base: position 3,999,050 of record JAJJHQ010008452.1, on the reverse strand, counting down.
TATTTCGCTGCTATTTGCACTTGTCGGGCCCGGCTAGTACGCTGTTGGGTTTGCTGGTCCAAAGCACACCAAAGACCAAGAGGGCAAAAAAAATCGCAGAAAATATACATTGATTTATAGAGGAAGTTTGCGCGGGGCTCAAAGAGCCGCCGCTGACAGCTCAATTTGTCATGAGCGAGATACAGATACACGTTCGTAACTCAAAGATACACACGAAATCGGAGGCTGGGGCTCACTAGCGACCTTCTCCTGTTGCTATTTGCCCAAAAAGATCTCACTTGTCTTACGCATGGGAGTCGCAGAGTTATTCCTCCCCATATTTGTTTTCTTCTATTTGACTAGCTTAAATATTAAATATTGATTGATCACAAATTCTGTGAAGAGCAAACAGTTGCTCTAAAAAGATGAAAGATGAAAGATTTGCTGCCACATTAGCCGATGAACAGAAACTGTATTCAAGTTTCATCTTAATCTGCGCTAAACTTTTGTTTTCCTATTAACAATTTGATGGCAATTAATTGCGTTGCCCCCAAAATATCGATCCAAACTAACAACTTCTCTGTACGTCCTCAAATTTATGTAAATGTTTTCCTTTCGCACGAATTTCGTAACATAACACATGGAGTAGTAGGTTCTTGGGTTAAATGTAATTAAATGTGTTTACACCACAAAAGGCTGGGAAAGGCAAGCATTAATTAAACAAAAAAGAAATAATATTCAAATGTGGCCATGTCTGGGCCTGGCTTACACATGTTCCCCATCGATCTGTCGCGCCCCGACCAACGTCTTTCTTCTATTGAATAATATTTGAATACGAAATAAAATGTTAGTGGCTGGCAAAAGTTGGCTGTCTGGATGGCAATTAATTTGACGCCTCTGGAAAAAATATGTCCCCACATGTGTTGCAAGAAAGCTACTCGTACAAAATCCATTTTAATTGCAAAAACTGTGCGTGTGGCATGAGAAATGAAAAGGGATCAAGTCACAGTTGCCGCCTGGCCTGGTCGGACTGCTCCATATCCATACTCGTATGGGATATAACTTTTGCATTTGTGTATCTATGAACTTGCCACCGCAACACGCGAGCTGCTGCGGTCTAGTTGCTGCCCTCTCCTTTCATTTGCAACGCTCCCCATTCCTCCCCCTTTGTCTGCCGCAAAAACTTGGCAACTTTGCACATTTGCCCCAACCCAAGCAACTAACACTGCATATTTGTCCAAAGTAATGAGACTTTTCACAGCTATTTTTTGTCATAGTATGTAGTTTATTTTTTTTAATGTTTTTTTTTGTGCCTCGGCCAGCGCAGCGTGAAGTCGAAGCTGTGTCTCCTAGACAGCCTCGAAATGCATTATGGGAATTTTGTGGCATTTTCATTAACAGCTCGCCGTGCGTCCCCTCCCCGTTTTCATATGGTTTTAGTTTAGTGTGTGGCTGTGTTTTAGTTTTAATTTGTTTGCGATTAACACGCGAGCGTAAAAAAAAAAATGATTTTCCCGGCTGCTCTAGACGCTGACTCATGAGTGCGATTATAAAAAAAAGGTGGCTACTGATTAGGTAAGATTTGAAAACGATTAGCCTGATGCAGGGCATGATGCAGTCAGTTTTTCCTGAGGTTTATTTATTTGAATTCGTACGAATGTTAGTAACAGGGAGAAGGAAGTTTTTCCGACCCACTACAGACGATATAGCCTTGTCCGTCTGTTTGGATACTATAATAAATACAGAAAAAATATTTACATATTCAGAATTGACTGATACCAGTTCAGCACAAGTTTGTTTAAAAAATTGGTTACCTCCCCCGCACCCACACAAATCGCGAAAATCTGTTGCGTCCACAATTTTAACTCTACAGGTATTAAATTCTGATATCATATTACTAGAGATAATATCTATCAGTGTTGCGAAAATCATCCGATTACGCCCACTCCTGACCGCTTAAATAGCAAAAATGTGTGGCAACCTCAAGTTTCTGCATAGAAACATGTCACGAACTTCTCATCTGCAATGTTTATTCATGGTGTTGGGTAGGGATATCGGTGGGCCTTTGTATTCAGCAATTGTTTTCTTAGCTCAATATGAGATTTACATTCACAAAATCTTGCTATTCGATTTTCTTTATCTAAACTCGAGGGTAATATATCTGGAGATTGGAATTTAAGCAAGGCATGCAAGAATTTCGTTTGTTTTGATTCCTTTATCATCCGCAGGAGTCTTAAATTTCTCGCCACCAGCTGCTGACGTTGGTGAATTTATAGAAGGAGCCCCACTATCTCGATTTTTGCAACACCTCATTGTGGGGCCCGCCTGACCGCTCGCAATTAATTAGCGGCAATGAGCTGTTGCCTCTGCCTCTGCCTCTCGGTTCAGTTTCAGTTGTGGCAGCAGCGGCGGCGGCGGCTTCAGTTTCAGTTTATGGCAACTAATGTGCGTCGTTGTTTGTGTTGTTATTGCTCTCTTTATGCTGCAGCAACATCCACATTATTTGTACGTTTCTTGTGCTGCTTGGCTGGCCAATGTCTGGCTAATTTTCTATTTATTTGACCACAAACGCAGATGGAGCACTGCCGCACACACACGGATAAGGCGCACTCGGGTCTAATTTATGAGTTTCTTGCACTCGGCCAGGAACGACATTAAAGCCAAATGGCGGACGAAGCCAAAGCCTTTTCCCTTCCCACCAATATGCGCCATGTTCGCTTAAAGTTTGAAGTCGTGTCCGTGTCCCAAAGGAGACCAGACCGCACCTCTGGTGCATCGAGAACTAGTTTACTTTCAGTGACTGTCCAATGCTCATCAACCAGCCCCGCTCACGATTTTCTTTTTCACACGCAAACAAATTTGGTTGGAAAATTAATTCCAACTTGAAACTCATTTGCTTAGTTTGAGTAAATTGTTGATTTTTTCCTGTGCATCTAGATTTAGCTTTGCTGGCACACGCCCTCATCTGACAATTGCTACTGGGCTTAAAGTTCAGGCCAGGTTCAGTTCGAGTTCATGCGTGGCCTGTCTGCCCCTAACCCTGCCCCCTGGCCACGCTCTGAGCACCCACCAGTTGGCCTTTGCCGCGGATTCCGATTTGGAATTGTTGTAAAATGACTTTTTGCCATGATTTATGTTTCCACGTTGCGCTTCAAGTGCAATGGATTTAAGGTATTTGTAGTATGGAAGGGTATATGGGTTTAGGTAGGAAACTGTAAGCATATTATTTGTATACCATGTACCTTAAGGTACAAATGGTATATTAAGTTTGTGCAAATGTATGTAACAGGAAAAAGGTAGCATCAACAGCACAGTCGATCTAACGTTCTCCAAGATGGTAAGAGCTAGAGATGTAATTCTTGCTGCTTTGAATTTTGAATTTTGGTAACCCCCCTTTTTGCCTTTCCAATTTACATAAAACTGTATTCTCTATCTTCGAATTGGTAGACCAAAAGATCTTTTTGCTCACAGCTACAAATTGCAATATCTAGCCACATACCAAGTTTAACAAAGATCAGATCTGATTTACAAAGACTTAATCACAACTTGGCGTAGCGGATTAGAGAGTATATAAATGTGCGAGCATAACTTTAACTTTAAGCCTTAATAATGCGCAACTTTTGAGATGTGGGTCGGTCTGACATTTGTTGCTGGGCTGCTGCTGCTTTAATTAGCTCAGCATTGTTTATGCTTATTTCGATTTGTTTCATTTTTTCTCCATTACTTTTTCTCGCTCCCCACCCGCTTTGTATTTTATTAATTAATTTGCCCGCTTCGTACTTGGAACAAAGGCATCGGCGGCCCCCGAATGTGTGGCAAGATATGAGTTCGTATACTCGTATTTCTCAGTATGTCTAAATGAATGCCCGGCTGGCTTTATGTGCAAGACACAACCCACATGATTAACATTTGCTATTTGCATGGATTAAATCAGAGCCTCTTGGCAAAATTTGCGCAATTAACTGAAGCTAAAAGTTTGTTTCCATTTTCAACTGCAATTTGAGATCGTTCGAGGAGATCGAACAGATGCGATAGTGGTGTGGCGGGGAGAGGAGGGAGGGCCTAGGTTACGACTAAACTGGTTGCCGTTTTAAGGCATAAACTACAACAATTAATAACAGCAACAGCAGCAACAACTGTACTCAGTTTTCATGGTGAACTGAACCGAGCTGAGCTGGAAAATGTTTTAAATATTTAGCAGCCATTAATCAATTTGCACTCGACGCTGATCTTGCGTTGCGATGCGGTCAGTTTTTCTCTATTTTTCGGGCCGGGTTCAGATTTCAGTACAGTGCAGCGTCGCTAAAGAATAAATCCCCCACTCACAGCGACTGCAAAATAATTATAGAGTAACCACTGTAGCTGATTTTTACTACAGACTAGATTGCATTTTATCGTATCGCATTTCATACATTTTGCAATTTGTTAGCGACCATAAACATGAAAATGCATTTCCTGCTCTCCCTAAAATCCGATAACAAAAATTTGATTTGGTTTTTATGTGTTTTTTTTATTTGTGGGTGCGTGCAGTTTAATTTTCCGCCATGGGAAAATATGAAAAGCCAACCACACCCGATGACCGGGCAAAGAAAAGTGCCCCAGCCGAAATGAAAGTAAAATATCTTCGATTTGATTCGGTTTATTTAGTGCTGGATGGAAACTCATTTCGACTTTGATTCGTTGTTTGCTTGCGGTGTTAACTTTGCCATTTCAAGTGTTGCACCACGGCCACTCTCCTATTTGCATTGATTTATCTTGTCTTTGTCTTTGCCCTGGCTTCTTGCTGTCTACTGCAGATTTTCCTTTGGCGTTTTTCCTCTTTTTTTTTTTTGCATTCGGAAAAGTTCAATCAAACGAATAGGCCAACAAATGAAGAGGCGTGTCCGTATCAAATGGCCAAAAGGGAATTAGCCAGCATAATCAATAAACAGAAGCAGCGGCGGCACTGCGGCCAAATCCACATTTATTTATTTTTACATTTCAAATTGAATTTCAGGTGTTGCCTTTATTTTATTATATCTTTTTTGGTAAGAGGGCGAAGCCAGTTATTTATGGGAAAAACGTGAGACGAGGCGGTTGCACGAAAACTGTGTACGCCGCTCGTCTATTTACTTTTGGCATTATTATTATTATTTTTGCATTTGCTGCGCATTTGCTGGGCAGTGTCTAATTTATTGAGAGGTGTGGCCCCCCCAAAACAGATATCGCAATCAAATTATCAAAAATACAAATCTCCTACGACAGCTTGAAGAGCTCGGAGAATCGCAGCGACAGCTATGAAGCTACAAAGCTAAAAAAAACATAAATAGAAATATTTATAAAATGAAAATGGCAAGTGGCGGCGCCCAGAATTTGTTTATTTATGGATTAATTGCAATCGCAGCTATGACATTTAGCCGGAGGCCACGGCAGTCGGAAGAAGAAACCGATCCAAAGTGGTTGAGGTCGGTGATCTGCATTCAAATGCAGATGAGGTGGCCAAAAAAAAACCAATGGAGGGCAAGAAACGGTCACAAATGAGATCAGATCAGAGCAATGTTTGGCCCAAAACATAAACGTCATAACGATGGCAAAATTTTCATACGGACAGACAGACAGACGGACATGGCTAGATCGACTCCGCTGTTGATATACTTTATGGGGTCGGCAAAACTTCCTTCTCCCTGTTACATACGTTGCACAAACTTAATACCTTAAGGTACATGGTATAATAATCAGCTGACACTTTGGCCGAGAGGAGATCTTACATTTTCGCCACGCACTGTTAGTGGCCCGCGTTGTATTTGCATAAATTAAACTAATTGGGCGCCGAAGCAAAGTCACCGCTAACGAATTTGCATAAACCGATGGATGGGGGCCAAAAGGGGCCCATTGTGTGGTGGTGTTTGCACAGAGGAAGGGGCTTCACCATCGAACTCCAAGTGGAACCAGCTCATCGGTCTGGTGTTTGGCAATACCCCATCGGAGGAGACTGAGACAGAAATTGAAACATTTCACATTTTTAATTTGTACGTGATAGGGCAAATAGTTTTGCCACTTGATGGTACTTGGCCCGGGCACGGAAAATTATGCAGCACACAAATCAGCTCCAGTTTTGCTCCTTCGATGTGCCCCCATGTTGCATGCTAACGTGGCAGGGCAGACAAATCGACTCTTTTTCTGTCTGGCGGCACTTAGCACGTGATTGAAAATTGCCCCGGCAAATGAAGTGATTCCACAAAAAGGGAAAATCGAAGATGGAAATAGTTTCCCTAGCAATTCTGATTGCCTGCAATTCATTGTCGATGTGCTTCGGGGGAATACAAAATATATATACATATTTATTTCTTTGGACAAACAATTGGCGGAACTTTGCTCTTTCGTACTCGTACTTCTTTTCTTTTGTTTTTGGCATTAAAGGAAACTATTTCCAAATTTACAAATTAGTGCGAAATTAAAGCCACCAAAAGACCAAGCCAAACACAAACTGTGCGAGAATTCTCTAGATCCAGACCAGAATAGACGATGCCCCTTTGGCTGCCTCAGTCGTCGTTTTCGGGATCGTGCTGCCACTGAAGGCGGCGCCAATACGAGAAGGCCACCAGCCAAGAATAGAGACTGAAAACTGAAAGGAAGGATTCTAAAATTAACCAACCAAGATTTTCCAGGCATGAGCATAAAGTATATTTCTGTTTTGCGATACTCACTCAACGTTAAGCTCGCGGGCAGGATCTCCAGGGCGCAAAAGCTGCAGCTTAGTGCGTACTCCAAAATGAAGACAGTGCAGATGATCAGGTGAAAAATATTCGTACCCAGGTAGATGAGCGTCAGTACTTCGATCTGCTGCAAATTTTGGAGATCAGAGGGGTGGCCCCAAAACGGCGATTACCTACCAACATGCTGCTCATCATCAGGAATATTGATCCGATGAAATGACACATGTACGCAAATCGACCGATCAGCAGTAGGTTAGCATCTGCGTGCGGATCGAGAAAATTTCGTATATTATATGCTGGGATCGATGGAGGAAAGCTTACCTCCGGCTAATTACCTTCGGCCACAAAGAAGCCCAAGACCGATGCACAGATTTCGAAGAACGCCAAAAAGAAGCATCCCACCCGCAGGTTGACGCAGCAGCAGCAAGATTTCAGCCTCGGCCCCCGGCATTTCATCTCACATCTCGGCCGATGACAGCAGGGCCAAGGCCTACTTCGGAGTTAGACTCCCCGATTCCCATAACCTGAAATATGACTCGAAATTGGGCCTATGAGTCCAAGAAATAGCCAAGTTGGCATTACCAATTCATTCGCTTGGTTGTGCTTGTGTTTTTTCGGCCACTCAAGGTCAGAGTCAGCTGCTCGGAACATGTGATAATGTTTGGTATTCTAATTTCAAACGCCTTTGTCTTGGCTGGCTCATTCAATTTGACAGCCGGCGGACGGAAGCGACGCCGCCTATAAATTACAGCATTCAGTTTCGCATCGGACTCGGTCTCTGACTCAATATTTCGAACCCAACGTACCTCTGCCAGCTGTGGTCCGTGCATTTCGGCACAAACCAGCTCCATTCGAGTCAAAAGTCCAGACAGGAAGAACCATGCCGGGCCAATCGAACAAGAGGCGATTGTTCCTATGACAGCCATAAGGTCCATCGACTGGAGATGACAGGAGGCGGATATTGAGAGTCGGTTGTAGGAAATCTTGAAGAGATTGGCATGATAATATCTACACCAAATTGTGGGGATTGGAAAATAAGTTCCAAGAGGTGCCTATCACTTGCCAGTAAAATCTTAAGAGATTGGCATCATAATATCTAAACCTAATTGTGGGTATTGCAAAATAAGTTCTAGGAGGTGCCAGTATATCAAAGCTAATAAAATTTGTAAGACATGGGCATCATAATATCTACACCAAATTTTGGGGATTGAAAAATACCCGTAAGTTCAAATAGGTGCCTGTATATCAAAGTTAATATGCATAATTCTCCTATTAAAAACCTATAAAAATCATATATGGAATCTTCGATAATAATTCATAAATAAGCAGCGTCTAGAGCTATTATAGGTGTATATTCTTGTGTCAAAACAAAGCCATATTCGATTTTGTTTTTATTGTATCACTTATTTTCTCGTAATACCTGAACATCGATATAAAAGGGTATCAGATCGAGGCCAATTGGGAGCGCTGTAGAAACGCACGTGTTCGGGCCAAAAGCGATGGACATCAATAGAGGGGCGGAGCGGGGTGGGCCAACGTATTTGGCCCATTAAAATTCATTAGCCGTGCACATCTTGATCTGGAGTGCGAGATCCGATCAATAAGCAAACAATAAAGAGCGGGTCGAGAACATTCACCGAGTGATCGCCGGACCAGCCGGCCGGCCAGCTGCTTGAAATTTGAATTCAAATTTCAAATTCGTATTGCCCAAATTGGCGGAATTTTAAAAATATTATTACCCCCGCTCCTGTGGGCGGAGTGTACGGCTTGGCTAATTAACCTTTCCCAAATTGAATTGAATTTCCTCAGGCGATTACTACTTGGTCGGCGGCAATTGTTTCGAAAATAAATTACAAATTTCGACCCGTTCGTCGGGGCTGATTAGCGAGACGTGATGACTAATTTTCCAAATGACGCGACATACAGTCTGTCTTTGTTTATGTTATATAATCGAAGTACGTCCCGAGGTGTAAATAAACAGCGTATTATAGCATTTCTAATGGCGAAACCAAAAATAACACTCAGTTCGCAAGATAAGGCATTGCTCTTGTTTTATTTTCATTAATTTTTTTGCACAAACTGGGGAAGATAAGTTAAAATTCCATATACTACGAGTAAAAGCTAACGACCATACCCCCAGCCAGGAAATTTTGATAAGAGCGAGCGGGCGAGTTGCCGTAGTAATAAAATTAAAATTAAAATAAATGCAAATAATGCCCGCAGCGCACAAAAAAGAGAGGAGAAAACACAAAAAACAAAATCTATTCAATGTCAAGGTCAGCTGAGAGCTACAACAAATAAATTCGACTGTTTTGTCTCATGTCGTTTCTTCTCTCACTTTTGAGCTTTTTGCTGTTTTTGCACATTTTTCTGCTTGCTTTCGTTTTCTTGTTTTATAATATGTTGTGTTTTTTTTTTGTTAATTTTATTGGCATTGTTGATAACTTTATTTACTTTGGCTGTAGGCAGTAACAAGCCTGCAAAAAAGTGCTAACTGAAAGAATACAAAATCTCTCAGCACCCCAGCTTGAGGGTATTAAATTTAGTTTTATTTGTTTTAATTTTTTTAAATTTTCGTCTTCTTATTTGTGCTGTCCGTGCGGTCTTAAGCTTTTAAGGCATTCAAACAACTTGTGCTTTTGTTTTGTTTGGCCAATGACGTCAGTGGGGGGCTACAATCAAAAAATAAAACGAAAACCCAGAGGCCAGCAGGGCATTTTCTTCGGCCATCGAAGAAAACTTAAAAGTCACGTAATAAAAATATGCATAAATTTCTGTACTGTGTATTCGATTAGTCAGAGGAAGCCCGATGTAAATGTTACGTGGCTTGGAGCCAATTTTTTGTCGCAATCCTTATCACCAGTCATCCGGCTTGCGTTCCATTCGCAAGTCTCGAGGAATTTCCGCCCGCTTGTCATATTTGCAATTTGCAAGCTGTCATTGAATTTACATTTTTATTTAGACCAGCGCGAACGATGCATTCACACATTTCTATATATCTATATTGTGCTTTTTTCCAGCTCCACTTCTGGTTGCAATGGGATCTTTTCACGTCGCCTGGACTTTTCATCGTTCAATTTGCTGCCGAGGACGCGTTTGAATTCTTATCAAGTCAAGGTAAGTTGCATCTCTGAACAATAATGTTATTTCAATATTCAGTGGAAAATATGTGCATTATTTTTTTCCCCACTCATGGAACTTCATTCAGTTTCTATTTGTTATTCACTCATTGAGAAAACCGCAAGTTTGCTGGGCTCTGCTTTCCTGGAAGGAGAAATAAACAAAAATCTGCCTGACTTGGCAAACTGGCAACTGGATATGCCTTTGAGGGTTTTTTATTTGATTTATTTTTTTTGCGCGGATGGTATTGTTGAATTAGATAATTTCCAGCTGCTCTGCGGAGGGTACAATTCTTAGGAAGAGCCGAGCTTCTAATGCAGCAGACAAAATCACTGCCTAAGCTGTTTTCGATTCACATGAGTATGCTGAAAAACTGAAAACAGTAGGAGCAAAATGTGAATCAACTGGAAATATTTAAGCAGCTATATTTAACCTAAAAACAGAATCAGAATATGCATTTATTTGTTGTCTAATTATGATGATATCCAAGATTTAGGCGTTTATACGGACAAGCGGACAGACGGACGACAGACGGATAGACAGACCGACAGACCTGCCTTTCGTACGAACTCAATATATTCTGTTCTATTATTTTATTGGGTGACCAAAGAGAATCACTCGTTTTCCAGTGCATTTCATTGTCGATTGTGAATGAGTGCATTGGAAGCCAATCAAGAGGAAAAAGTCTTTGGGCCGACTGCTTATCTTTCAATCTAGCCGCCTCGCATTGAGCCCTTTTTCCCCCTCCCGATCCGATATGAATTTATACATATATCGCACATTCCCCGGATGGTTGTTTCGAATTTCTATTTACACTTGGTGTAATATCATAGATGTGGGGGTGACCGCGATGGATAGGCCAAGTGTAAGTTGATTTCAATTGTGTGGCATTGCACTACAAAAAATAAACATGGGGTATTGTTTCCTATTCTATAATCTGTATTTGGCTGAACTATTTTTTCTTGTGGACTGCAAGGCAGTGAGGAGGGATTGAGGTCTTCTTAAGCCCTTCGAACTGCTGCACATTGTTGTGGATTATGCTTCGGTGGTTTCGATTGATATGATTGGGTTTGCGGTTAAGGCGAACGGCTATTGAACCGAGTAAACCGATTCGGATTCGGATGCGGAGTCGTCGGGGATTGTTTCAAGTGGCAATTAGCGGGGCCTCCAAGGCAAACTTCACCATTTGCGGTTGCCCGCCCGGCAGGTCAAAACCGAAAACCATCCTCATGAAATCATCATGCACATGCCTCCGTCCGTACCTAGATATCCAGATATATATCTGTGGGATGCAGAAATCCTTGGAGTGCGCCTTGAATATTTCATAAGCAGCCACAGACAGAGTGGAAAGGAGTTCTGGCAGGATAACAATTGCATACGAGATAAGTGGAAAGCAGCGTTGGATAGGGTAGGGCAGGAGCGGAAGAAGCTGAATCCCCGACCACCTGACGCTGAGCTCTTTGAATACGTTTTGCGTAGCCAAAATTGTATTTGGAAAATGTATCTGTGGCTGGTGCAGCTGCTCTCGGGATTCCCTTTTGGCCAAAAAAGCTTTGTCTGGCAGCGAATTGCTTTTAAAAACTTTACAATTCAATCTGTTGTTGCTGCTGTGTTGCTGCTCTTTTTTTTTTGCTGTTTTGGCGTGCATTTCGAATTGCATTTTGTATTGAATTTATAAATATTTAATGTCATTCAAAATGCCATGCAACCCCAGGAATCAGAATCCAGCAAAACCCAACCAAAGCAAAGCTTTGCGCGATTCCCCCTTTTTTAGTTGTTTTTGCTGATGATGGCAGTATAAACTGTCTAGGATTTTTCGGCTTGAACAACTGGAACGAAATTGGAAAGGGAAAAGTGCACAAAAGGAAAAGTTTTCGGGATCAGAACATTTTTCGGGACAAGTTTTCGGAAGAACGGATTGCGATGTTTGCCCGAAGGATTTGCGTAAGCCCAAAGCAAAACAAAGGGGAGATTAACGCCAAAGAAACCGGTTTGCAGCATAGCTCGTCATAATTAATACAAGTCAACTTGTTAATCATCGAGCAATTTGCCGGCACTCAATGAAATTCCCGAAAGGGTTGTTGTTCCTTCGCTGCCGCCTCGCTGGTTTTTTAATCAGCATATCATAGACCTGGGGGTTAACCTCTTCAATCAGCTGTCGACATTTTGGCCGTCAAGGGATTTGCGTCATCCCGAAAAAAATCAGATGAATGTTTCCCCGAGCTATGGGCAGTTTTAAACAGCTATAATTATAATTAACAGAGCGCCGGGGATTGAACTTCAGACCGGACCCAATCCGCGCATCTGCTAATTGTTTCAGCTCTTCCTTAATCCTTTGCCTTTTGCCCGTCTGTAGTATTATTATTTTTTTAAGGGGTGTGGCTGATGAATCAGTTGAGATCTGCTCTGCTGAATGTTTTCTTTTTTTCAGCTCATTTTTAATATGCCAATCAATCTTTGTCTCTGGCGAGGCGAATTCCTTTGCAGAGCAAACTTTAAGCAAGAAAATAAGTTTTTATACAAATGATTGATGAGCCCTGCCACATGTGTCTGCGTCTGCTTTGCTCTAAAATCGCCATTTCAAATTTGAATAGAAATAACTAAATGTTGCTTATTTTACATACATTTTCCTCCAAACTGACATTACACACAACAGGGCATTTTCCGTTCGGGAAATACTATATTTTCGAATTGTCAAATATTGAATATCGGAAAATAGCGTCACTCAGCCAGAGACACTGTTTCCGGTTTCTCAATACCCCAAAAATATTAGCAGGAATGATCAGTGTATTTCCATAGTTTACAAGGGTGTCTGGCATTCTTTTTCCTTAATTTTTCCTGCATTTTTCGCTAGACTTTGGAGTGCGACACTTCAGCGGATTGATGGCTGCACATTCTCTGGCCAAGAGCCCTCAGCTCTGTGCAAGTGTCAGCGAATTTTGAGCTGAATTCCAGCAGAATGGCAAGAGACAAAAATTCCGTTGATGGGCGCCACCGGACAGGCCCGAAATTTATGCAGTCTACAATAAAAAAAAACCGGCAAAAAACCCGCTTCAAAGTGTGCAAAAAATTTGGCATATGTTGGGCTACGACAAAACAAGTAAAATAAAAAAAAAAGCTTTGTAACTTGGCAGCGCAAATTCCGGTTGGAATTAAATTTTATTTAAAGCCAGCAAATTTATGCAAAAGTTCTCGTACTCTCAGACATGTCTACGCCCACTCAGGTACGAAGTGGAAATGCTTCGGGCCATGTTTGCCAATGTTGTTGCTGCTGCTGCTGCTGCTGCCATCGCCATTGTAGTTGCTGTTGTGCGCGGATGTTGCTGATGGAGTTTGGCTGCTGCTGCTGCTGCCGCCGCTGCTGCTGCTGGGAGTCTGGACTGATGTGCGTCGCTTGACTGCCTTAAACATGACATTTATTGTAACTGTCTTTCGAGAGGGGGACACCACCTTTTCCTTTGCCAGTTTTCCCCACCGCGCCGCCCCAGAAGCGCTGCTGTTGTCATTTAAGCATTTGATATGCATTGTGGTGTGTCTGTCGCTGTGTACTTATAGCATCTTGCTGTATAGAATCTACGAGTTTGTATTTGCTAGACGGCGCCAACAGTCGACAGTCATTGTCATGGCAACATGTTGCAGACACCGCTGCTGCATTCGCTGTTGCTGTTGCTGCAGCAGCCCCACCCCCACTTATTTGCAGCAGCAGCAGCAACGACGACGACCCCTTTTGCTTATCATCCATTTATTTCAATTTCTGCACTTTTGCGTGGTGCAAATTGCACGAAATTTGCTCAAGTGCCTCCTCTGAAGTGCACAATGAAAATGAATAATTATGTGTGCGAGTGCATATGCCTTTTCCTTGTCTGCTGTTGTGCTTAATTAAATGCCTTCGAGGCAGTGACAAACACATATTTCTAATACCCAAGTGGCCAAGAGGGCTCTGTCATTTTGGTCATGGTAAATTAATAATTTGATGAAAACTAAACTGCAGTCGTCGAACTTTCACTGCCAATATATAAACCGCAATTTTATCTGGTTTGCTCGTAATACCGAATCCAAATAAGGTTTAATAACCCCTCGGCTTATGTCCTTTTTCGGTGGCAACTTTGAATGGCATTTTGTGGGGAAAATTTAATTTCAATTTTCTCATCAAGCCAACTTACTGCTGCGGTTGCTTGTGCGCGCGCCTTTCCCTTTCTCGGTCTGGTAGGTGATTTTGGTATTTCCCGTCGTTAAGTTTGCCGCCTGCCAGAGACAGGCCCGGACACGGCACAGGCACAAGCACAGGCACAGGCAGAGGCACAGGATAATGTCGGCGCCGCAGTCCTTGCCCCTCCGAAAAAGGAGGCATCGGCACAAGGACATTTAGACAGACAGGGACGAAGACATCTACTGACAACGCACAGACATTGAGAATGATTGAAAGAGAAGAACGCGCGTGGAGTTTCGGATGAGCTAGGAGGGAGCCGGCGACCGACATTGAAATGTTGTTGAACTTGCCTTGGTTTTGTGCCTTCCATAAACGGAGACACCAAATGCCAACCCAACCCAACCGATTGTGCGGGGCGAAGGAACAGGTGAGCTGAGTGGCTCAACTGTCCTGTCCGTCATCTGTGACTGAATATTTACTTTATCACTTCGATTAGCCGGCACAGAGTATTGCTCACAGTGGAATAGCAAGTGTAAAAATCACGTATTTTTAGCCTTTTTATACCATGTACTTTAAGGTACAAGTGGTATATTAAGTATATTAAGCAAATATATGGAGGCATTTTCGACCCCACATGTCCGTCTGTATGTTTGAACACGTCGATCTCCGAGATGGTAAGAGCTAGAGATGTAATTCTTTTTATTTTAGCTCCGTTTTATGTGTACGCAAATCGAATTTATTAAAAATTTGTGCCACGCCCCTTACCGCCTTCGCAATTTTCATAAAACTGTATTTTCGTTCACATACGTGAAATATCTCCGAGATGTAGATATTAGAACCACCGCAGAATATGATATTTTTTAATTTCAGTCACGCCTCCTTTTGCCTTGGAAATGTTCAAAAATTTGTATTTTTTTTGGGAACATGGTATCTGGTTGTCGAGAAATCGCACCTACAGCCTTTTTTACTTGTTGTATATTGAAAATTAAATATGGTATACCATTATTTGCCTTGAGGAAAAGTAAGCGATTTTAATATTTGTGCAGTGGGTAGGAAACTTAAGTCTGACTCATTCCACAGTGAATTCTCGCTGGAAGCGATAATTACAAGCGCAAATGCGAAAAAGGCGCGCATTAAACAAATTTAAAATGCATTGACTTGCGATGTTAACGAGCACACGCACATACACATTTGTTTAACCTAAAAAATCGCACAAACACTTCAAAGTCTGCCCACATGTCAGCGTCATTTGCATTCGACAATTAAGCATTTGTTTACAATCAACAAAGGCAACAATAATAACAATAGCAGCCGAGTGAGAAAACCATACGATTTTTGTTCCAATAAAAGCCCCTCGCCCCTGCGCCCCTCCCGTTTTTCGCTTCAGTTAATCTCACACCCACCAATCCGGCGACGCTGTCTCGTCTCAGTTTTTATGATTTCATTTAGATTTATCGCCTTTTGGAACATGTGTGCTTGTGATAGCAGGCCGCACTGTAAATTGTGCACCAACAAGAGTCTGCCTTTGTTATAGACATTTAAACCTGGTTGAGGAGGTGCTGGAGTTGTTCGACTTGGAGTCGAGGCCTCTGCGAACATAAAAATCGAAAATATTGTTTAAATGGCTTAAAGTGCAGCAAGGCCGATTGGAGCCTGACATTTCAATCCAGCTGCCACTTAAATCGCACACTTTACACGATGACTTGAAGTTCGCTGCGTTTTATGGTAAATACAAATAAAATCAATGGCTCAATAATTTATGGGTACTTGTTTTGCTTTTGATTTCTTCCTGAATTTGAATATGCATTGCACATTGTAAGCGTGCTAATTGTTTTTCGGTAATAATTACGAAACATTCAATTACCATCCATTTAACCAGATTTGTTTATTTTTCCCTTAATTTTACGAGTATTCAGTGTTCATAATACGAGTATTCATTGAGGGATTGCGTGCCTGACGTTTAAATACCAGTTGGTTGTTATTTTATACGCAAATATTTAATACGTTTATCACATTTTTTCTGCAATTTTCCGCATTTCATTGGCATTGTTTTCGGGCTCGAAAGTTAATTGAAATTTTTAAGGTTCGGCCTGGAATTATTTTTGCTGCTGCTGTTGCTGCTGATGTGTTGCAGTTGCCGTTGCAGCTGCCGTGAGCCAGTGAACCGCAACGGGTTGCAATTTTGTTTGGACGGCTTTTTTTTTACGCTTTTCCTCTTTCGTTTTTATTTTTTAACGCTTCATTTGCCCTGAAGAGAGAAATTGGCCAAATGACTGCCACTGTGAAGAAGGGGGATGGATGGATACAGGCGTATGGAATGGAGGATGAGGTGCAGTCTGGCAATGTAATTTATATGTACATTATTTTACTTTATTTTATTTCATTTGTTTGAGTGAATTTCGGGGATTGTTTGCCGGCAACTCGAGAAGCGACAGACAGAAAGACAGGCAGACTTTGACTGCCTCTATGACAGCTGCCTGACTGACATAATGTCCGTTGGCCGATGCTAATGACGATGATCACCATGCAATCATCATTATCATCAAGTTTTCAAGTGTCAGTGAGGAGATGTGAAGTCAGAAACCGAACCCGAACTCGAACCCGAGACGGAGACAACAACGAACTGCAGTCTAATTGTCCGTCCGTCCGTCCGTCTGTCCGTCTGTCTGTCCGTCCGTCCGTCCGTCCGTCCGCAGTGGAATATCAATCAACCGCTGGGGCTTATTGAAAATTATTGTAATTCGCCCAATGGCAGGCCCCAGATTGAAATCCCCTCCCTCTCGCCACCGCCAACCGACTTGTCTGTGACCGAAAAAACATTTTAATTGAATCGATTTCAGTGCTTTGGCGATGACATAATTCCTATAACCACACACTCCACCCTCAAGTGGTCGGACAGACTAAAACGAGACACCTACATCACATCACATCGTCACCCTCCTTTTTCGATCTATAAATCTCCTTAGTTCGGCTTTAGTTTCGTTGTGCCCTCGTTGGGGGTTTTAATGTACCATGTTCGATGCCGTTGTCGTTTGACTTTGATTTATGCTACATTTTTCTTTTAATTGTTTGCTGGTTTTTCTCGTAGGGGGAATGCCTGCCAACACATGCGAGCGAATTTCAATTAAATTTTTCCTCGACTTAAAATACTTGTTTATACGCATAGTGCATTGCGTTTTGTCTTTATTTTATTTTCGGTTGGGGGCGTGGTCACGGTTGAGGGCAGCAAATTAATGTTGTGTCTTTAGTTTTATTTGCGTTAATGAAAATAAATTGCTTAATTTGTTTAGTTTGCTCACATAAATTCAAAGTAATTTTTTTGGCTTGCTCGCCGTCATCGGTGAGGGGCATGCAAAAATAATTTTTAATGTTTTTCGGCGCTGCCATGACGACAACAAAACCAACAAGGCCATGTGGTGCATAAACAAAAGCAAATGCAAAGCGTTAATTATACCTAAAAAAATGTGTATAAATTGCAGTGCAAGTATGCGTCCTTAAAACCTAAGTTAACCAGGTGAAGGGTGTGTGTGTCGTTCCGATGGAAATCATTTCTAATTTGTTTTGGTAGCATGAGCGAATGATAATCCTCGACGATCGTTGAGTGGCTTCTGGTTATAGCGAAATAATCGAACCATGTGGCTGAGCTTCTCTGAGCCGGGCCAATGCTTTTTATGGCCCATTCCCATGCAGCACGACAGGGACAACGTCATTATCGTGGCTTCGCCTCATCTCGGTTTATCCGATGAGCGTTGAAATTACCAATTTCTGGCCATAAAATCAAAGAGAGAACAAGTTTGCTATTGTCCCGCCAGCTCCCCCCTCCAGGTCTTGGTTTTATCCTTCGAACTTGCAACATTTTGAGCTTACTTTGGTGTTGCAGTCATAACGGTTCTTAAGCTCACTTTATGGCGGCCATTACCGAAGTGAACTTGCAACAGATGCATCCCTGATTTTTTCTCCTTCCTTTTTTTCTGGTTCAAATTCGATTTCCCTTGCTGGGGATTGAAACGGTTACATTTCCTTGAAACTCAACTAAAAAGTTAATGAAAAGAAATATGATTTATGTAAAAATAAAACATTATTCCCAAAAATGTTGCTTTCAAGTTGTGAAAGCTCCTTTTTAGGGTCCTTTTTCGTTATTGACTTTTTCAATTTTTTGGTCAAATTTGTATGCTTCTCTTAGCGGTTTTTGTCTGTCTACAAAGTTGCCAATTAGGCGAAAAGTTTTTAATAACAGCAGCTGCAGTGGCATCGCCCGCCTAAATTGAACTCCGTTTCCCTGCCTCCTGGTACCGCCACTGCCTCTGCCACTGCCACTGCCACTTCCCTTTTCCTTTTCCGTTTTATCTGCTGGCTTTCGTCCAGCCACTGACCTCGTTCAATTGAGCAATTGTTGCTGCTGTTGTTTTATTTTATTTGGTATATATCGCTGGTTTTTTTCTGCTTGCTGCTACTCCGCTTGGTTGAGCAGTTCCAACACCTGTCAGTCTCGAAACAAGACAAAAGCTGCTGGAAATGCGCTTTGAACCTGAAAAGGGAAAAGCAGCAGAGGCAGGGAACCAATCAATTTTATGACAAAGCTCCTTCGCCCCCTCCCTCGTTGTGCGCCTTGACTTGCCGAAATTCCAAATTTAAATATCAAATATTTGCAGAGGAAACGCAAGGGGGTGCACAAAAGGAATATCAACTTTTATTGCCCAGGACCCCGGCTATTTATTGTCTGCAGGTTCAGACACCTTAACGTATTTTTTTATTTTCCTCCGATATTAAATTGTGTCTACAGCGAAATGCCATAAAATCCCACTTAAAGCTGTGTGTTGCTGTTTTGTGTGCCCTTCGGCCTCACTCTCGTGCCGAGACACAGATTTTCCCACGCATATATAAGGGACAGACACCCGGCCCCACCTTCGGGGAAGCCCACTCTTTCGGTTCGACCTTCGCCTTGAATAATATATAAGTGCGTCAGACTGTTTTTCGGGGGGTCAGAAAGTCTGCGTGCCGCACATTTGCCAAATAACTCCCACAGGAGGCGGAAGGAGGCGTGGCCGGGAAGGAGAAGCGGTGCCGCAGCATGGGGAATGATTGGGAGGTAGGTGCAAGGACAAGGTCAAAGCACCCGGCAAAGCTTAGAACAGGAAAACCGAGAGGGGGAGCATCAGAAAGGATAGGCCTGCGCACGCCTCGGTTTATTAACATTCACAAGTGCACAGAGGAAAATAATTGCCTGCTTTTCAATGCAAACAATTGACAGACAATTCAATTTTATGATGAGAGGTTTCACCCAACTGAATTCCCAAGAATTGTTGCCCTGCCATTACCCTTGATGGGTCCTATCAATCAGAAAATACAATTTTCTCTCTGTCTATAAATCCCAGCCCCGAACCAGGAGCTCCAATTTTCCCCACTACCGCTTCCTTTTTGCCTCAAAACAGCCTGAGGTTGAACATGAAAAGAAAAGCAGCGGCAAATGAGATGGGGGGGCCGAGGGTCCTTTTTGCCAGCGCCTACGCAAGGGCAAGTGCAAGGACAACCATTCAGTGTGCAAAAGAGGGGAAAGCACTTCACGGCCAGGGCCATTGTCACGGCCATGGCCATGAGAGCGAGAGAAAAGCCGGCCGGCATCGGGTTTTCCCGCCCTCCCCCCAAAAGAATTTTCTCTCGCTGCGAAAAGCTCCCGAGCGTCTGTTGTAGGAGCTTCGATGCCTATTGGAGCGCCTGCGTGGGAGCCTCTCGCCGGCCGACCGACTCCAACCATCTGAAGCCATAACCCCATTTGGGTTTAATGTCCTTTGCAGCCTTAGGTAGAGACAACCGCTGCGGCGGGTGCCTGCATATTTTCGTAGGGATACGCGGAGAAAATTGAGAAAGTTTCTCGTTGTCGTGAGCCCGGGCTGTGCGCCTCCCAAATCCCCCGTGACTAATGTGGCGACTAATGGCGTGCCGCCACGGGGGGGCGTGGTGCCGCCCATTTGGGCCTATCCTTGTCTATTTTTGAAATACTTGGCTTTTTATGGCATACTTTATGGCGTTGGAATTGCGACGCTTAACATCACGGTGAAAGCGAGGGACGGGCGGGCGAGGGACTCCTGAATTCCCAATGAGTTTCGACTGGGTTTGACCCATGAATAATTTTTTGGGTGTCGCTCGCCCTGGCCACCCGACGAACAATTACAATTTTTTGGCTAGGAATTTCTGAAATTCCCGATGAAGATATTTTTATTGTATCTGGGTATTCTATAAATATGCAAATACGAAAGCGGATTTCTTTAATTGGCGAATTAGTATGCAGCTAAATAGCTTATTATTCGCTAATAGAATCGTGCAGTGCAAATATTAATGAATTCTAAATGGCAAATGGGTATATTCCGAGTTAAATTTATGAGTAACTTGTTTTAGTAAAACAGGGAAATTCATAGATGATTATTTCATATTTCATATAAGATTTCCGGTTCGCCAAACGTCAATGAAGCTGTAATTCATTTGCATCCTTTTTCCTACACGGATTCTCCCTAAAAATTAGTATATTTCGATTTTAATTTATGAAAAACTTATATTAGTATACAAGGAAATTCATAAAGGATTATATTTCATATTTAATATATTATTCCCGGTTCGCCAAACGTTAATGAAGCTTCCATTCGTCAGCATCCTTTTCCTACGCGGGTTTTCCCCGACATATGCTCAGCAAACACAAATATATATGTGTAGATGTCGGTATGGAATAAAAAACTACACACGCGACAATCTATATGTGTTTTCCTCATTTCCCCCCAAGCTATCAGTTAGCTTGCTCTTTGTCTGCGCTTGTAATGATTAATGTCAAGTTTTTGCTCCTCTTTTCGTTTTTTTTTTGCCCCTCTTGGTTGGTTGGCTGGTTGGCAATTTTCTGTTTTTGTATTTGAGTTTTCATTTTTCAATGTTTGCGTTTTATTTGCAATCCCTGCCCTACCCTTCCCCTCCCCTCGTGCCACTGCGATGTCTGCAGTTTAATTTCGCTTAATGAAAAATCGCAAGTGGAGTGCAAAAACGAGTGTGTGAGTCATAGGGGGGAGTCATTTAATTGCCTGACATTGGGAAAGAAAGTGAGAGTTTTTTCATTTGCGGTTGATTTTCCCTGTTGCGGGTGCTAAGGTGGAGTAATGCATATAAATATGTTTTTTCCCCAGCCAAAAGTTTTGTGACAACTTTTTGCTTAAGCATTTTTTTTTAGCTGCTTACATTGGGCGATGATTAATGGTTCATGTTCACGTCTGCCGGATTTTGCCATTGCGGTTTTTAAAAAACACTTTGGGAAAAAAACGTAAATGATTTTTCCCACAAAAACAAAGAGCAAAAAAAAAAAAAATAAAACGAACAATGATATTCAACACAGTTTTCCTCCCCCTGGCACCGAAAAACTGCTGGAAATTAATGAGCGCCTGGGAGCAGTTCACATTTCCAGTCTGAATCATTTATTTGGCGGTCACAAAAGTTATTAAAAAAGCATTCGACATGAGAAAACACATTTTCGTTATTTCTTTATTATTTAAATATACCATTTTGGGGTGTTTATAATTATTTATGATTTTTTGTTTGCGCCCGCTCTGAACATTTAATGATTTTGTCAAACACTTTTGTCATTAATATAAATTGAGTTGAGAATTTGATGACTTTTTAATACCGAACTGCAGTCACAGTATCACGGGAGGGGTCACTGGAGTTGAGCAAAAAAAGCGAAGGAACAATTAATCATTTGCCTGGGCAGTGACCGACCATGTCAAAGCTATGTAAGACCTCTTCCTGGGCCCATTTTTATGCGATTTTAATGACTTTTGCCCCAGCCCATGGCATGCTCACCTCCGTGCCTTTCCTGTGGCACGGGTTTTCCACGAGTACAAGTTTTCCGCTGTCGTTGCTTCCACTTGAGCGACGTCGTCGTCTTCCACTTTGATGCATTTGCAGCTTGTGGCTCTCACCTGAAAGTGCATCCATCATGAATGACTGGAAATGAATGAATGAATGAATGGATGGGTGGATGGATAGGTGGATGGATGGGGAATGAGTTGAACAGGAATGAATCTCTGTTGACGAGGAAAGAGGCGTTGGACTGTAAATCAGAAGATTTGAACTTCTCTTTGTTGGATTTTCACGCCTTTAGTGGCAAGTTCTGGTAGTTTTTATACCCGGTTCTTAAAAGATCAAGGGTATATTGAATTGGTAAGAGTGTACCTAACAGGAAGAACAAAGATTCTTGATCAGCATCAACAACCGAGTCGATCTATCCATGTCCGTCTGTCCTTCCGCCCGTCCGTCCGTCTGTCTGTCTGTCTGTCCTTCTGTCCTTCTGTCCGTATGAACATTGATAAACCCATATAGAGTTGAAATTCAAGTGAACATTAGCGTGGGGTACTTTGGCATTCGAATTTGGCGCCTGAAAAATTCCCTCTATTGTTATTCATCCGCCGCTGCTCCTTTTGTGTTTGAATATTTTGTATTTTGTGTGTTTGGTTTTTGGGTATTTTGGATGGGAATGTGTGTTTGCTTTTGAGCTTTTATCCTGGCATCTGGCAAACACCAGCAGCAGCAGCATCGGCATCAGCATCAGCAACAGCATCAGCTCCCTTGAATATCTTCAACTCGAGAGTAGACAGTCACTTAAATTGCCATTTTGGCAGCTCGGGTTCGTTGTCTCCTGTCCTTCTTTTGGGTTTCACACGTGGAAATCAACAGAAGCGAACGAAATCGGGCAAAGAAGTAGCAGCAGCTGAATCTTAGGTAGCCCAACTGCCATTCATCATACGCACTGTTGTGCCAGCAAGCATGCACAAAAGTGTACCTACTTTTTTCTGGTCTTGTTGCTATTCAAGAGTTCGGCTGCCGTCAAAGATAACAAAAACCGACTGAAGGGGAAAAGTGAACAACTTTAAGGGGGAAAATGCGGGAAAGGTGAATGCCAGAGGAAGACCAGACCAGCGCGTTGACCACATGCTGTTCCCCATGTTTTTTTGCCCCATTCCTTTGAGTTGTTATCTGCTACAATTTAGTGGCACTTCCTTGCAACAGCGTCGCCGGTCGCAGGAGTTACTCTTACATTTATTATTCTCTTCTTTTTTCTTTCCGTGCACAACAACAAGCACATCAAGAACAGGCAGCTACAACAACAAAGTTCATTGCTCGTTAAGTTATTGTCACCTTTATAGCCGCTCGACCCAACTCAAGTGTCTGGGCCATAGACTCGCCAAGTGCTTACCTTTCCCCCACCTAAGTTTACTTTCTTTTTGGTAGTTTTGTGTGCATAAGAAATTCGTGGGTCCGCCCACAAAAGTCTGACCTTTCGTTGATAAAAAACTGCTAGGCGGGAGTACTCGATTTTGAAGTAAGTTCCCTGCAGAGACACCTGGGTGCCTGGCTGCCTGGTTGGTTGAATGGTTGATGCCGAAGCTTTCTACTAAATACAACTAATCCCCAATGTAAACGAAACTAATTCGATTTGCTCAACTGCAGACCAACTTTGTTTCCCCTAATTACATTCTGTTTACTTTGCCAATTAAAATCAGGGATTGTGTCTCCCCTTAGATTCCCCTTAGCCTGCTGCATCGCATGTGTTTTTGCGGAGACAGTGAATTTATTTTAAGCCACTCTGAATGGATTCCAATTTTTATTTAATATGCCGGAGATCAACTTGCAAATCAATTTCAATTTTGGTTCTACAAGAATTCTGGGGGGGGTGGTGCTGAGGGGAATGTCGTTGACATACGCGAATGGGGATTCCTTTAGCGAATGTCTGCCCGGCTTTTTGGTTCGCTTGGCACGTAGCAGCGACTCCACTTGACTTGGCCGTGGAATAGTTTAATAATAAATGCGTTGCTCCTTCTCCGTCAAGGATTATTGTTTCAAGCACTGCCTTTTGTTCTGGAAATATTTATAAATTGCACCAGGTGCACCTGACGTGCGAATTCTGTTGTGAGAAATAATTAAAGCTCTTGTGTTCGCTTTAAGGTCGCGGAAATGACGGGGCAAAAGAAAATAAGAGCTCCTCACCGAGGCAAGGGGAAGGCGACTTCCTTTGGCGTGTTTCCGATTGCTTGTTAGACACACTCCAGAGTGCCAGACATGCATTTTTCTACTTAGTTTGCTGCCCCGCCCCTGCTCAGTCGTGTACAGAGGGAAAAAATGGAATATAAAACTTAAGAAACACAGAAACTCCGAGGGCTAGTTGAAGGAACTTAAACCTTTACTATTATTTTAAGCTTAAAAGCTTAACATGAGGGCTTTTAAAGTTTTAAAACCACTCATCCTCGATTTGAAATAGTCATGAATGTTTTTAAAAGTGTACTTCTCTGTGCCTGTGAGCTGTGTTCACATGTCTATAGCAATTTTTATGGCAAACTTTTTATTTGCACCTCATAAAATGCGGCAAATGCGCCGTGCACTATGCAACACAATGCGAAAGAACTTTTGTAGTCCTCGCCTTTTATATGGCCGAGTGTGTGTTTGCTGTTTGCGTCTGCCGCAAATGTGATATTTATGACGCTCGCCCAGACAAAGACCATCCTTCTGCCATCTGCAGGTGCTCTTGGGGAATGAAAATGCCAAGCGAACGGACCAAGGTAAAAGCATCATCTCTAGTAAAAAGAGTTTATGTTAGTTACGAGGCTCTCCCACATATGCGGGTGTTTGTCTGCTGGGGAAAGTCCTGGAAAAACTTTCACTCTACTGGGTGGTCCTTATTCATTTTTTTTTTGTATTTTGTATTTTCCGCCTGACCTTTTGTGGTCTGTGCGTCTGGACGCAACTGTAATTAAAATTTAATTTCCCTCTAGCAAACAAAACAAGCATATCCCCTTTAATTGATATTAATTTCATATGTTTTCTTTCCTTTACTTGCAGGTGAGTCTCCGCAAAATGACTGTAATCTCGGGTGAGTTGGCACAAAAAGTTGCCTTCAGATTGAAGTTTTTGAGCACATAAATTCCCGAAAAAAAAGTTGGAGGAACCGTGGAACAGGAATACTTTATTATTGCCCTTAAGCTGAAGTTATTTTTTATTGGTTTCTTGTAAAATTAGCTGACGCGTAGCCAAGAGTTCACCTCTGGAAAGTCTGTGCACGTCGCGAGCATTGAAAACTTTTATAGACCAAATTGTGTCACTCTTCCTTGACCCCCCCCTGAAGGCAGCCCCTAACCCTGTTTCGATGCGAAATGCAATTTCCTGAGCGCGTAATTTTGGCTTTTTATTTACAACGCATAAATGCGCTTAATAAACACGCTGCACATGGTGAGTGTGGCACGTTGCACACTGTTCGTTGCACCAAAAGAGTTGTAAAACACGGCGAAATGGCCGAGGCAAAGTTCCGCTGCATTAAGTTGGCCAACATGCCCGGGGAATGGCAGAAACTTTATTAGTTGCCAGCCAGCAGTTTCAGTTTCTTCTATTCGTTCCCTGCCATCCATCGCTCATACGACGTGTTGTCTGTTTTTTGCTCTCAATACCCTTTTCTTTGAGTACTTTAAATTTGCGAGGCAACCAAGTTTAGAGAGGAACATTGATTAAACTTTAACAGAGCTTACCTCTTTTTGCTGCAAGAGCATTTCCATATTCGACCATCCTTTCTATTTGCGCTTCAGCTTCTGTTTTTGCTGCGGGTTTATGTTTGGCAGAGCAAATTTTATTAGCTGCGATGGCCAACAATGGGCGGATTTGTATGCTTTTATTGCTGCTGTTTGTTAGCGCAGCTCTTTGGATCTGAAAAGGTGAACAAACCACCGGTTCCCTTACCTCTTCATCATCTAATCCTCCTGCTTAGTGTCGTTCCCTATTTGCGTCTCAATTCGATTGTTTTCGTCCTTTGGCTTATCTGTGGTGTCGAGTCCTTTATAGGGCTGTCACTTTGATGCCTGCGGCAGAACTACGCACTTTCCGAACACCTCCCTCCAAGGTTGTCAATCTGTCAAAGGAATTGCGCATTCCTCAGCGCAATTACAAAGAGGGAATCCTTGTTCAGCTGAGGACGCAGTTCCTTAAATTTATCGCAAACTGCGCAGGTTCAGCCTGCTCAATGGGGATCTCAATCCACCCTTTTTCTTTTTTTTTTACCTTACCTATCATTCAAGAAGTCAGGATCTGGTTGGTTGGACCCAGCAAAACCAAACAAACAAAAGGAGATCATTAAATCGAAAGGACAATGCCTGGAAAACAAAGAAAGCGGAAAATCAAGTTAAAGTCTTTTCCAGATGGCCAAACCAATTGTGGAGAAGTTACACCCAAAAAAAAAAAAATGCCAAATGGTACATTGTATTATAACAATTTGTATTTTATTTGCTTTTGGGCTTATTCGAAAGTTTTAGGGGTTGCAACCCCTTTGACTGCACATGCTTCCTGTTGCAGTTGCATTCGTACTTTGCACAGACAGGACCCTGCGTCTGCTTTAATTTGTTACGTTTCAATTGCTGGCAACTCGTTTTTAATTGCCGCACGAGCTGCTGCTGCTGCTGCAAGTAGTTGCACTAATTGCTGCATATTCCAGACGCCTGCCACGACAGCACGGATCTGGGTGGACCCTTTTTTTCCCTCCAACTCCCCGCAGAAATGCAAATCGATGCGGCAGTTTTGTGCAGTTTCCAAGCTGCCAATTATGAGACTAAGCTGCAGTTTGCAGACCAGACAGACGTCGTTCTGGGATTATCCTGCCGCAGTCTACTATACATATATATATATGGTACGAGTAGTATACCTACCCTCCTCTTGCGCTCGGAACTTTTCAATTTTCTGAAATTTCATCTTTTTGCTGCGCCATTGCAATTCTCGTTGGCCAGTTGATGCACAGAAACTTCCTTGAAATTATGAATTTAAATTGCGGCTAATAAATCGCCGCAAATAATCATATTTTTGCTCATTTTTCTTTCACGGTTGCGGGCAAAAGCTTCGCTTTGCAGTTACTAAAGGAAAGGAAAGCGGTGGAAAAGGATGCGAAGGGTAAAAGAGCGAAAAAAGCCAGGACATCCTTTTACAGATTGCAAGTAGTTGATAGAGTGCATTTTGTGCTGGCGCTCTGATGCAAATGACACAAACGACAACATTTCAACTTGGTCTGCTTCCTCGGGGACTCCTTTGGCTCCCTTTTACAGAAATCGTTGCAGTCAAAATAAGTAAAAATGGCCAACAACCGCTTTTTTGGCCCTTTCCCTTCATTTTTCCCGGACCGAGGCGACCCTGTTGGGCTTTATGCAAATGCAAAATGGATTTAAATTGGCCAGACAAAGTCTGCAGCGCATGAAAGGCAAAATAACAGCTACAACCGCATCGCCGGACTTGGCTTTAACAGTTTTCGCCCATTGAAATTGTAGTTTCAACTGCGAAGCGCTAAAAATGCAATTAAAAGCGAATTATTTCGCCCTGGAGGGGAGTCGATTCCGCTGAACTCCAACTTGGCTCTCTCCATACCCGCTGTTCGGTTATGGCTTAAAAGTTGCACAAATTACGCTTGATGGCTTTAAGAGATATTCTCCCCAATTATGCAATTTCATTTTTTTATGCTTTCCGGCTGTACCAGCGATTCAACAACAAACAAAAAAAGATACAGTTTCAATTAATTTTAAGCTCTTTTTCCATTCAGTGTGTACCTTTATGGATATGGAAATTTGATTTATCAATGGCTTAATAATCAGCAAAGCGAAGGGGGGCAGTGAAAGGGTTTTCCAGGACTCATAATTTGGGTTTAGAGAACATTAGATGGGGGATTAAAAGCGGGAGAGCGTGAGTTATTTCCACTAGAGAAGCTAACCAGGCGGAAGAAGAGACAAAGATGCTTGGAAAATCATTTTTATACCCCCTCCAGCTGAATTTTTTATTATTTCTGTGTTATTAGGGGAAGTTATGACTACATCATTGCTGTCCATAAATTCGAATTATATTTTTGTAATGTCCTTAACGATGCCTAATCCTTTTCAATGGTTTCGGAGGGTTGTCTCGAGATATTTCGGTTTCCAGAAGCTGTATACCATCTCAAATTTCAATGGCTAAAAACGCTCTGTTGTAGGGAAATATATGATATTGCCTTTAATTATCCCCTTTTGCCGATTTCTCCACCTCATTGACAATGCACGCCCCCTGAAATCTTCGATCGCGGGCTTGCAATGCGAACTGATAACCACAGAAAGTCTGGCGGGGATCTCGTAATTCAGCCTCAAATTATATGGCCAGGACTGTCGTTACCTGCCCCGAATTCGTTCCGTTTGTCGTCTTAAATTTCCAGTGATTCGGATTCGGATTCGAATTTGGACTCTGGGGCTTCGCTGAATGGTTTGAGCAAAAACAAAAGCTAAATCTGAATCCGATTCCAAGTGTCTGCCACAAGCAAATACACTGCCAAAATCCTTTCTGAATCCTAGAAAATTATCGTATGTGACTCCATAAACTGATAACCAAGCTGATATTTATGTAAGTAATAAGGTTGATGGGGATTAGGATTAAATAAATTTGATTTTCTAATTAAATTTGACAGTAAATTAATTTCCCAGTGCATAGCCCACCTCTAAAGATAAAATATCTTGGCGAGCGGCGGCAGAAGAGACCGCCGCCGTTTTACCTGAAGAACTGGAATCTCTGCGGCTGCTGTTTGGTTTGTTTTTTTTTTTGTTTCGAGATCCTCAGTTCGCATTTCCCATTGTTCATTGATCTGTCGGCTGCCCCTGCCCCTTTTTCTCTATATTTCTGAAAAGGGTCGATTTTGGATGCGTTGACAACAAGCAGCGGCAGCGGCAACCGCAACGAAGCTGATCAGATTACATAATGTGACATAATTAATTTCGAAATTTATAAGAAATTTACTCGCAACCCCCCAAACCAGGAACTTCTTTCGGTTCGTATCTCACGCATAGAATCAACATACGCTCGTAGGCCGGCGTGACCCTTTTTTGGCGATTAGTTACATAGTTAGTTCGAGGGTTTCCTCATAGGGCTCCACTTAATCCGATTTGGGTCATCGAAACGCACACGCTTGTGAGCTATCCGGGCACGTCGTCTGCTCTTTTCCAGCTAATTTTCTGCTATCTCCAGCGAGAAGATCGCGCGCGCCCTACGGCGTTGTGTGGTACGAGTATCTGTATCTGGCAGATACTTTTTTTAATTTTTACATGGTTGTAACTCATTTCTCTCCTTCTTTTCGTCGAGTTCTATCTGCCTGGATATAAATCAGACAATTGCCCTGGTCACCAGAGAGACACAACACATATGTCTTGCGCCTCGGAAAGTTAAATCACCTTAAGGTTGCCGGAGCTCCTCCGTCTGGGTATCTGTTATAATTTTATTTGGTTTTATTTATCGCTGAAATTGAATCGTCTGCAGCAACGGAGACAATGAGACATTAACCCAATAAGCAGGCTGCAAATAAAATGTGATTCACAGCCGTAAGGAAAATTTTAAATTACATTTCATGTTGAATGTATTTCATCCAGATGGGGGAGTTCAAGTTTTTTGGGTAGTTGTTCCAACATTTTCGACATTATTTTGCCGGTTGGCTGGTTGCATGTTAGCTTCGCATTTGGGAAGTGCACTTAGTCCAGTCCAATTCTAGTTGCAAACAATTATTTCTTTTTTTTCCCCCGTCGAAATTTCAATTGAGATGCAAATGATCAGACAGCTAGGTTATTTGCAGTTGTGTTGTTGCTGTGTTTATTGTTTTAACAATTCAATTTGCATAAAAATTCAGACAAAATAGCGGGAGATAGAGCCAAATTGCGTCATGGCATTGTTCAATTTATTGTACATACACGGTGGAAATCACTCTCCCTCTCTATATGTATATATATTGTATTGTATATATATGTACATAGTATATCTTTCCCGCTCGATGAGCTGTGCGACCCAATTTGCAGCCAACTGCAAATTCCTTGAGGGGATTTCGTTCGCCGCTGTTTCAACTTGTTGATGTTCATTGCTATTGCTGTGTTCGGTCCGATAACGTTCAATCAGCAACAACTTGAGCTGCTCAAGGATGCGAGTGCCATAAAATCCCCCACAATATTTACCATAAGTAATAAAAATGCGAGTAAATTGCTTTTTTAAGCTCAAGTAAATCAGAGACTGTGGTCCGACTGGAGAGTCTCGTTTGGTCGGCTCTGGGGGGAAAGTGTGCAGGCTTTATGATACCCTAAGTGCATTAAGGGGTGCTTATAATAAAGTGGAGTGTGATATAAAACCCTAGCAAGATTTCATTACGTTTGTGCAAATGTATGTAATAGGGAGACCAAAGCGTTTCTGACCCTTTAAAGTTTATATCTACTTGATCAGCATCAACAGCCGAGTCGATCTTGCCATGTCCGTCTGTCTGTCTGTCCATCCGTCTGTAAGTATGAAAACGTCGTTCTCCGACTTGAAAAGACCTAGAGACGTAATTCTTTTTAGTTTAGATCCGTTATATGTGTACGCAGATCAAGCTTACTTAACATTTTTGCCACGCCCCTTACCGCCTTTGCAATGTGCATAAAACTGTATTTTCATCCATATATTTGACAATATCTCCGAGATGGTAGTAGCTAGAAAAAATAATATAAAACCCTAGCAAGATTTCATATTTTAGAAAGACTTTAAATATTTATCTTGAGGACTGTTGGTCGTATCCTCCCAACCCCTAGATTCTAATGCTTTCATAGCAGAAAATGGCTATAGATGGCAACGGCGGTGGCAACAAAGTTTGAATTCGATAACGGGGGCAGTCCCCAGACCCTGAAGGCTGTTCGGACTCAAATAAATGTGCTGCTTACTGCTTATTATTATATGATATGTACATACAATGGAGTACAATATCACTAGGCGTACACCGAGCACATATGTTTGTGCAGTGTGTAATTTGAAATAGTGACCATAAATAATCGCAGACGGATGCCATTTGCGATTTTCATGTGCCCGAATCGGATCCGAAACGGACCGAACTGAACGCTATGGCATATAGGAGCATATAGTATTTGTTATGTTGGCTGGCCCAGGACGTGACTTATGCGCTGTTCAAATGTGGTCGTGGGGGGATCGAAAAACAAAACCATAAACCTTGTCTGGGGCACATAAAAACCTCAAGTTTCCCGCCTGCCAGGGGCGTGGGTGTTTTTCTGAGGGGCCGCAAGCGAGGCATTCCACTTCGTTACGCTTTTTATGCACTTTTCATTTGTGCATAAGTTTTCGGGGCTCGGTTGCTAATGTTGTTTTGCCATTAAAAACCATACAATAATAATAATGACGGCCGGTCGGAGGAAAATGCCATGTTTTTCATGCATCTTTCTGCCTTCGCTTAATTGACTCGTAAAAGTTCTTAGCATAATTGTTATTATTATAGTGCTACGCTGCTAATAACACGGATATGTTTTATACAAAAGTGGGTGAATGTATGCCACATCGTTAAACAATTGACTGGCAGCAATTGTTGGTCTTTCTAGTTGTTTATTTCTGTTGTAAATGGGTTTTTGCATTTCCCATTCGCTTACAAAAGCAAACCCGCGAGTTCATCGCTCCAATTCAATGAAAAGGTCTGAAAACGGTGGCGGGGGTAGCATTTACCTGTGTATACTCGCATATCTCTATAGAAATACCAGCACGCATATACTATTCCGATCTGCGATAGTTTGTGCTATTGACTCTTGGCCGAGGCAGCAGATCAGATAGCGAACGAGAGGGAATCATCATCGTCAGTCAGCATCAGCATACGAATCCAAATCGCCATCCAGATCGGAATACGACTGCAGCTGATCTTTGCCATCAAAAACAATGCGGGTAACAAAAATAGGAAAAGCAAAAAAGTTTTCCAAAAACTATTTTTAATTTTTCTAGTTTATTAAGTGTGGAATCTGTACAGCATAATGTACTATAACACAGAATATTTAAAATTAACTAAACCTCAATACCAATTTGAGGATTACATACTATATNCTCAATACCAATATGAGGATTACATATTTGTATATCAGCGTTATTGGCGCCTAATAGTTTTGGCAAAGCCTTAACGTTTAAGACGCCTCAATGGTCTCGCTGGAAGTAACCTCCTAGCTAGCAAGCTACGGTGTCTTCCAAGTCTATCAAAACTATGCTTAAATCTTTTAATAAGTGATTCGTCACCTCAAAGTGATATTTTTTTTATAGTAAATAGCAAATTATCGCACGGTTGGGTGATGACTTCATTACCAAGCGTTTAATAGAATCATTAGCAATGTCAGTCATTAATCAGCTCATGTGTTAACAATTTTAAACTGGTTTCAGTTTGAATAAATTGAACCCCCGCCTGGCGCGCACTATTCGCATGTCGGTTGCTGTAATTTTGGCGCCTTTATCGTATTCGAATTTACAATTTTTGGTGTGCCAAATCTTTCCATTCGATCGTTCTGCCTTCGCGTGCCCCCTCAAACACTCGCGGGGCGAAAACGATGCCAAACATCCGTTGCGCGAAAATAGAAAAGGAAAACACAAACATCGCCAGATACTCGCAGATAAAGCGAAACAATGCAAATTAATGTGAACACCGGGAGGCAGCATTAAACATTAAGAGTCAAGCAGCGCCTAATTACAAATTGTAGCGGCGTGTTGCACAGAAGTACGATCAACCAACAACAAAGGCGACACATTCTGCCGCCCCCCCAGTTCGCCGCCCCTCGATGCAATTTGTCAAACACTGCGGTGTGTTGCTTTTTTTGGTTCACTTTTTTGTTTTATTGCAGCGTGTTTATTTAATTTTTTGTTGCCTTATTTGATTTGCCAATTGTGAACGGCCAAGAGCGGCGCTGCAGCGGCCGACAGCGCTGCCTGCAATGAGCGCAGCAGCGAGTGCATTGCACTGTGCCGCCATCGATAGAGCAATAGAGATGGATAGATGGATTGCACACACACGAGATAGTGGGAGAGTCGACCAGTTGGCCGTTTTACAGCCAAATATTCTGTCCGCTGTCTGTCCGTCTGTCTTTCGGTTTGTCTGTCTGTCCGCCTGTATGGAAGAACACGTCGTTGTCGGAGATGGTAAGAGCTAGAGATGTAATTCTTTTTGCTTTAGGTCCGTTTAACTATTATGCAGATAATGAAATTCCCAGATTTTTGTCACGCCCCTTTTCGCCTTCGTATTTGCAAAGAAATCGATATCTCCAAAATAATAAAAGCTAGAGGCATCATTTTCAGTCCACTAAGTCCACTGATCATCAAACACGTACATGTAATATTACGTACGGATCGGACAATAAATAAAGAAGATATGACCAATGGCATGCCATGGCAAGAGAGGTACATGGTATCTCGTTGTCGAGAAATCTCGGCCACAGCGTTTCTACTTGTTTTCCCTTAACATTTAAGTTTTGCAGCTTCTGGCATCACTAGCAGGCAAAAGTGCTGTAAGTGCATATGCTTTGTAGTTGTAAAACAAAATGAAATTGTTACGCGCTCCCCTCTCTAGCCTTTTGTGATAATAGCAGCAGCAGCGGCCGCGGAAAAAAAACAAAAAACACAAAAAACGTAGCCACACAACGTTTGACGAGACGACTGCCCAATAGCAAAAACTGTGCGATAGGTCGGTGTCTCGTATATATTTTTTTCCGCTGCCTTTTGCCGCTTTTGTGCCCGGTTTTTTGTTGCTGCTGCCGCGGCGCTGCTGTTGCTAATTGTTTGCGCTGACTGCAATTTGCATGTGTCGCGATTCGCGAAGTTTATTGACCGCTCACGGCGTGGGCAGCTCAGCCGGCGTTGGCAGCATCGCCGCTGGCAGCACGCCCAACTATTTATAGATAAGAAAATGTGGCAAGCGGAGGCAAAGGCAACTAAAACAAAACATAGAAAAACACACACACACACACACTCTGTTGCGCAAGCAACAATTGCACTAAAAGAAATGGCAGTCCCACTTGGGAAAGTGTTTCTGGGGAATTCCTCAAATAATACAATGCAATGAGTTCTGACGAAATACGCTGGCTGTTGGCGGAATTAAGGCTCACAGCCTATGAATTGGGTAAATAAAAAGCGCTGGTATCCCCAGAATCAAAATAAGCATTAATATTTTGTCTATCTTTTACAATCTCCAAGATCTAGGCGTTCATACGGACAAACGGACAGACGGACAAGGCTTTATCGACTCATGCTGTTCAATAATTTACTTTATAGGACCGGAAACGCTTCTTATCTATTATAAACTACCAGATCTAGGCTATATTGACTTGGCTCTTCATGCTGATCAAGCATATACCTTACAGGTTGGGAAACGTTGCCTTCTTCCTGTTACGTTCGTTTGCATAAACTTAATATACCATTTGTACCTTAACGTATTTGGTATAAAAAGTGCTGGTATCCCCAGAATCAGAATATGCAATTATTTGATGTCTATATGTTATAATCCCTAAGATCTAGGTGTTTATACTGACATACGGACAGACGGACAAGGCTATATCGACTTGACTATTGATGATGATCGTATTTTCGTACGAATTAAGAATACCCGGTTCTAAAAAGCGCTGCCTTGTTGGGGTAATTATTCCACATCAATTTGAACGATCCATCAACCCGCACTATTCATTTCGATTACCTAGCAACAAGTCAGCGATGATCACATCGCTCAGAAGATGCTGCAAGCGAAGATGTTGCTGACCGGATGTTGCGCATTGCAGCTGTTTCTGCTGTTGTTGCAATCATAGCGCAAATGAAGCAAATATTTGCTGTTAACAACTTAATGCGCTTGTCGCCGCTCCGGCCCGGCCCCTGCCCCATTCCGCTGATTATGCGCCTCAATCAACAGCAGCAGCAACAATTGCAACAACCAGAGTAGCAACAGCA